>JAOUQU010409676.1:0-11581 GCA_028566735.1 Ammoglanis amapaensis
TGTGTGTGTGTGTGTGTGTGTGTGTGTGTGTGTGTGTGTGTGTGTGTGTGTGTGTTTACAACCACCACATGCTTTTCTTAGGACTTAGGACTTGCAATAATGAAAAGGTGGTAGTTGTCTCTGTTTCAGTCTCAGTTCACTTGGCTATTGCCTCGATCTTTGTCCATTTTTGCAGTCCGTGGAGGCAACATGCTGGACAGACGAGTATGTAGTATTATTTCTGTGGTTTAAGTAATGTTGTGAATTGTTTAGCTATACCAGAATATATGCAGCTGCAGTGCAAAACATTTACAGTGATGATTTAAGCACTTGTAGTTTTCTGTACTGTATGGACTGGCTATTTAATTTTCTCCCCATCAGCTCTGAGCGAGTGAAGGGTATTAGTGTCTGACTGGAATGGTCAGGGTCAGTGTGCGTAAAGGTTTTGGCAGGTCCTTTTGAAATATGAATCTTAAGTGAGTATATAATAAGGATCTGCTCTTTGCTGTGGCGAACGTGAGACTTCTGGTTTCCTAGCGCTGACCCATGAACACAATGACAGGATGTGTGTGTACGTATAGAGCCAATGCAGAGCAGGAAACTGGCTTTTTAGTTTGACTTTTAAGTCTGCCAGTCCTTAAAGGGCATCTAGAATGAACAGAGGGTCTAAAATGGCACTGTAAGGAAACTTACATTCCTAAATTAATGACTTTAAGTGCAGTATTGATATGAGTACAATTACAATTTTGTTGAATTGTCCCTTTTCTGCACACAAAGCTTAATATAAACTGTACTGAAAACTAAACTAAATTATTGACCGGTTCTGTTTGACCACAAACATTCCAGCGCTGTGAACTTAAATTATTTACTTTTCTATTATAATAACAAGTAGTTCCGGTCCCGAGCCTGGACAAATGGGGAGGATTGTCTTGTGGAGGGCATTCTGCTTAAACACTATGCTAAATTACCAAACCTATGTTGACCCTTATCAGTAACAGACAAAAGAGATGAAATGTCTGACGTTTTAGCGATGAGGGTTACGGGCCTTGCTCCGGGGTCCAACAGTGCCAACTTGGTGGGCGTATTGAGGCTTGAAACGGTAACCTAACGATACTAGAGCATCATCTTAATCACTGAGCCATCATATGCATCATATGTCCTGCAGTAGTTTCTGTTTTTTCATTCTGAACATGGGTAAAATCCCACGTTGGTGTTTATGTACCAGTGTCATGTGACACAGAAATAATAATTTCACTTTGGGCAGTCTTGAGGCTCCAGTTAGGCTAGCAACACAATCTCCACCCCATCTCCACCTCTGCATACATACGCACAGCCGATTTCTCACACCCACTAACCGATCTCATAGCCAGGCAGCACCACAGCTGGATCCACACACTCTGACAGCTGTAGGGTCAGCACAGGCCATTGTCCGCAGCGTCTTTATGCGTGTCCGGGTCTGCTCTCGAATGTGAACATAATTGAGGTTGTGTGTGTATAGGAGAACGCTAGCGTTCATTACTCGAGTGCCACCAGTGATATCATTCCTGCCCCAGCAGGACCATGCAGACACAGTGTAATGAATAAACAGTGCCAGAGTAATGTACAGAAGGTTCCAGGTTCTAACTGAACCACCGTAAAGGGACGGACACGAGGAATGTGGACAGACGGTGGTTGTGTTTAATTACTGGGCTTTTCTCAGTTCTGGAATGTGCAGCATTTTGTATTCATTATGGGTGTCCTCGCATGCGGTGTGTGTTTGTGTGTTTGTGTGTGTTGGAATGAAAGAGACCGCATTCTTTAGTCAACATGGGTCGGTATCCTTGCAGTAAGCTAAATCAGAACCACATGTTACAAGTGCAAACAGGAACGTGGGATCACATGGTGATTGCTATATTGATGGTGGATCGGTGGGTAGCACTTAGATGCATGAAGATTCTGGGTTCGAGTCGGGTGAGGTTGGTGCTTTTTGCTTGTCCCGGTGTCTGTAGGTTTCTTCTGTAGGTGACGGTGCACTATAGGTGAATGTAAGCAAATCCTGCCTAAAGTGTGCACCAATGTAGCCTTGCAGCAGGAGTGTGGTGCACTATGGGTCCTTTCCCATCCCATTGGTCTGCATGGGTTTACTCCAGGTGCTTGTTACCAGGTTTCTTCCAACAGTCAAAAACCGAGAGATACAAAATGTTCACCATGGTCTCACTGTGTATTTGCAGGATGGATCTTTGGGTAACATCGATGACCTAGCGCAGGAGTACTCCGAATACTACAACGCGTGTTTCAGTGACGTCAGCGAGCGCATGGAGGAGCTGCGCCGCCGTCGGGTCTCCCAGGACATGGAGATGGTAAGATTTAGTTTCTCACAGTGAAAGATGAAATACCTTTTTTTTCTCCCCCTGGGTATTTATACGCCGTGCCGAGACTCTCGGGCCGTATTTATCCATCCAGCTGTTTACCACATGTTAGCCCAGGCGCTGGTGGAGACGTATAGGGGAGCAGATGTACATCTGAACACTGTAAGCTTTGAAATCCGTAATAAAGGTTTTTCTGGAATCCATTAACGTGGTCAGGATTTTAAGACTCACGAAATATGGAGTATTTTAATAGATTTTAAACAGTTTTTCAGCAGACCAAAACTATGTAGAGACCTATCGGTATGTGCATTATTTTGGAAGTCCTTCTGTGTTTCAACTACTGCTAACCGATGTGTCCAGATTGGAAATATGAACAAATGACATGATTTTTCTTTTATGGTTCATTTCTCCCAATATCGTGTCATCAGCGGAACATGTGTGATGCAACACTGCTTTCACATCATATTTCCTTTAAATCTTCTTTGTGCAGCCACACATGTGCTAATCAGATGGAGCCAAATCTGGACTATAAGCTTTCAGACACCATTAATTATTACCCCTTCCATTTTCACTCCAAACAAATAATAAAGAATGTGCGAACATTTTCTTGAACATGTCATGCAGAGATATTTAAGATCTTCATGATGCCATTAGCTATTCTACCTGTCAGCTGGTGCCACAATTTGACAAAAACGTGTTGGTTAATGCCCCTAGTTAGAAGTCTGAGACGCCTGTATGGAAGTATTGGACCATGGAGATCAAAGCCATCATATAATGAGTTAATAAGAACATATTTGTTCCAGTGATGGCTTAGTGGTCCTACCAGGTTGCCACTATTGGGGCCCGTGTGAAATAGCTTATGTACTTTGAGCTTAACAATTAAATAAACCTTGACACACACCGTAGTCATTTTATATCATTTCTATCATTATACGGTTAATTTTGTATCGCCAAATCACCTAACTCACATATTTTTGGACTGTGGGAGGGAAAATGAATCCTCTGGTGTAGACGATGGGTAAACATGCAAATTCAATACCGGCTTAGATCTGGGAATCGAAACCAGGACTTGCTTGCTGTAAGGTGACAGTATTACCCACAATGCATTGCAGCAGACAGCCTATTGAAAAGAATTGTGGCAAAGCTTCGGGAAACTGTTACATATGGAGAATCTGAAAACCACTAAACCCAAACAAGAAGTGTAAAGTGAAAATGAAAGGTAGCAGTTCCCAGTCAGACTGAGGTTACGGACTTACCTCCCGACATCTGGTCTCATAAAGAACCACTCAGTAGATCAAACAATTATTTTATTTATTTAAGTTTTTACTTTTGTTCGGTTGATTTTATGAGTTTATCAAAATAATGATGGTTTTAGTGCTCTGCTTTTTAACTTCGTTAAGGTCGAAGGTCAGTACAGTGGCTGAGTGGGTAACAAGGTGGCCTCACAGAAAGAAGGGCCTCAGTATCTGTACTTTTACTCGACATGAATGGTGTATTACGTCCACGACTGTTAAATTGATGAAGCTTGTGTACTGAATAAATACCATGACTTTGTCATGAATGTAACTAATGTATAAAATACAACATTAACATATTAATAAACAAACATTTATAGTTATTCACAGAAAGAAGTCTCGTTCCAGAACTTGTTCTCATCAGTGTTTTGTAGAGAACTGACACACGATTTTACTGCTCATCACCAGGTGGTCTGCTCCAGGGTTGCCTTACCATGGCTGACCCTGCACTTTGACCCTCCCTCCCACCTCCAAAAAATGTTGTATTGTATATCTGTAAATGTGTAATGGCAAATAAAGCCCGTCTATTCTACCCTAGTAATAAAAATACAATTATTATTGAAACAGAGTGTTATTATCTATTATTGTGTTAAATATTTATGTGGAACTGCATATATTGTAATGCTTAAGCTAATTCATGTATAGAAAATAACACAAATAGATTATGAAGCAATGAACGATAACATATAAATAAACAAACATTTACAGTTCTCAGAAAGAAGTCTCATTCCTGAACTAGTTCAGTTCTGGAGCTTTAGAACATCAGAGTTCTGTAGAGAACTGACGCACGATTTAACTGGTTTGTGCGGACCAGGCGACATCAACAACGCCAGGAGTTACGTACCGACTGTAAAAATAAGAACAAGTATATGTGAGCATTTCTGCTGTAATGTAAAAAAAAACATGTTCTTTTTAATGCTTAGTTGTTATTTACAAGAGGAAATAGACGCCTTTATCATCATGTTGTTGTTTTCTTTAGATTATTCACATGTAATAGTTTTATGTTTTACTTTCACTGTGACCTTCAGCTCAAAAATCTGATTCACTCAATGATCGAGTGAGGGATTAAACATCACAAATGTTCCACAATACGAGTAAACATTAGTGATCAATGATCAAACCCTACCCACACATTCTAATTCATTCTATTCGAATACATACACACATTTTTATTCTAATACATTCTATTCTAATTAATAGGGCTGTCTACGACTAAGGATTTTGTTGGTCGACCAGTGGCCGTCATTTACTCCGACTAATTGACCAATCGACTCGACCCCCCCCCCCAAAAAAAAAAAAAAAATAAATAATTAAATAAAATAAATAAATAATAATAATTTTTTTGACCGGGATACACACGCCGTTGAAATTAAAAGTCCCAGAAGACAAGACGCAGCTTTTTTTTCCTGCGACTAATCGACCGATGGAATTTGGTCGACTAGTAATTTTTTGGGTCGACCAACGATTAATCGATTATTTGCCGTCAGCCCTAATTCAGTGGCTCTACTTAACCTGGCGGCATGTTTATGGACAGTGGCTGGACCAGCCTACTTGGTCATCAAACCCAGTCGTGTTACTTACAGTAATTGACTCATGCAAGGTTGGAAGAGACAAAGAAACTTCATACTGCAGTTTGTGCTCAGACATAGCTAGTAAAAACAGCAAACGAGTCTTGCTAAGATTTAGCACTTGCATCACGCAGGTTAATGACGGTTCACGCCGTGGTCATCAGATTAGTTCCTTATTACGATCACTCTTGAGGAAAAGCTGCGAGAGGAATTCCACAGCGCATTCAGAGTTCAATTTTCAACTTCTAGGAAAGTGTGTTCCTAGTGAGTGGGGCACCGCATTCCATAGACGTACAACTATTCCCTTTCTTCTTGTTGTTTTTCTAGTAAAAGCGCCCTGACGAAGAGCTGACTGTGCAAAACACACATATAGACGTATAAACTAAGATCTGTTTGCGATATTATTTGAGGAACCTGCGAGCCCTCATGGAGGAAATGGAATGGAAGTATGAGGCAAAGAGAGTGCACTGTAAATAGATCCCGATCAGCTTTTGCATCGTAGGTAAAGCATGTAAATGAACGAAACCACAAACTGCAGTGAACTCGTGTTACACCCTTATGGAGCAAAGTCAATAAATTCAACATAAGTCACGTCTGCCTCTAAATTCGATTCAAACATGCCATGATGATACTCAGACAAATGTCTAAAGCTGGAAAACAATAATAAGTACCGTGTTTGAAACTTAAATGTTGCAAAACAATCCAACCAAAAAACTCACAAAAACAGAACTACCGAGTCAACAGATCATTCCTGTCTGCTAAAGCTGGGTTCGCTCAAGGGTCCAAGCGGTCCATTTCCTTCATCATTGAGCTACCATATAATGCAGCATACACTTTAATTATGAGTGTAAAAACTTTTGCATGATGAAAAGCAAACATACTCAAGTAATCAGACAGGATCAGATCAAAATTAAAAACCCGAAACTATTTCAAATGCATTTCTTCAGCTTGTTTCTAAACTCACGCTGTGCGTGTTTCAATCCAGCTGCCGTTCTGTCTCTGGTGAGGATGCCGCCGTACACAGTGTTTCCAGGTCCCGAGAGCTTTCCAAACACTGGCCACTTCCTTTAGGAATTCACGGCGTGTTGAGAGCCAGTATGTGTCGTGTCTGCGTCGTCGTCCACAAGCGGATCCGGTAACAAGAGGTTCAAAAGTACTAAGCAGAGAAAGCATCAAGTTCTAACCCCGACGGTCTGAAAAGGAGCCCTGGCGTCTTTTGCTGCACCGAACACCAGGCAGTTCTGACAAAATAACAGAAGGCGTGGTTTAGACAAAAGGGGGAGGGGACGTGGTGCAAAGACTGAGGGCAACTGAATGAAACCATAAGAACGACTAACAGGACTGGATGAGTCCACTAAGCCTCTTTCCTGCAGTGACGGTTCTGTTTACAATCCGGCAGCCACTGTGGATCGTCTCCTGACTGCCAACCAGGCAGCATTATAGAGCTAAAATTAGTCCCGATCCGAGGACAAAGTGCAAATGAAGGGTGCCATTAAAGCCTTTTGGGTTTTTCTGACTCGGTTTGGCTTTAACATCTTAGTTAAAAGGATGCTAATCCCAAAGTGATGCAGGGTATCAATATCGGGCCATTCTTACACTTAAGTTAAAGATACTGTGGCAGTCGTGGTCTTGTGATCAGAAGTTTCGATTGCAAGAGTCGACAAGTCATGACTGAAGTACCCTTGCACTGAATCCCTAACTGCTCCTCGGGCGCTATGGCTAAGGTTACCTGCACGCACGCCGAGCATGTGTGCTCAGTGCTGCCTCCTAGTCTTTATAAATGTGTGTTCAACAGATGAACAGCCAAAACGAAAACAGGACCTAGAGGTACCCAAACGCACCAACCTGATTGAGGAAGGGCTTGAAGTAGCACAGCTTTTGTCTGATTAGATTTAACCAAACATTGCAAACCGTGAATCATTACTAACAAGCTTCTAGTGACGAACTAAATGTCAAATGCCAGAATTTCAAAATCATCTAAATCTCTACAACAACAGCATGAAGAGCAATGCTGTATCAAAACGATCGATGAGTTCCTAAAGGGCAGGACCAAACCTATTTACCTTTAATCAACTGTATTACACAAGACAAGGAACAGGCAAAACATAAGCCTAGAGATAAACAAAAGGCCACAGGATCGACTTAATGACTGGAAATAATCTGGGATCAATCAAAAACACATAGCATCTCTGTTGTTCCAAACCGCAGCCCCTCAAATAAATGGAGAAAATGAAGTGGTTTTGTGAACAGCCACTTTTGTAAAAAGATTTATTTTCTTTACACATAAACATGAAATGACAATGAAGTCAGCATTTCCAGGTACCAAGTACGTTTCACCCAAGAAAAATCCAGACAAAATGTCATCTGTTAGAAGCTCAAAGCATTCCAGACCACAATCACCTGCTTTTCAGTTTTCTAAAAATACAGATGATCAGACAGGTATGTAAGCGTGGAAGAAATGGTCCGACATACAGCCGACTTTAAACTTCCACTCGTGGTCAGTGGAAAAACATTGACTCAAACGCTGAATGACGTAAACACCATCCAAGCTTCTGAAGGCACCTGAAGCTCTTCATCACCATCAGCAAATGTCAAGTAAATACTGAGCTAAGCCACTGCAAAAAAAATACAATATAACAAATCGGGACCAAAATACAATTGTTCATTGGATTAGTATTTTAAAAAATGTAAATAATTTAAAAAAGAAGCATTTAACACACGAGCCCACATTGTTCTGCAACAGACCGAGAAGAAGCTAAAACTACAAGGGTAAGTCTGGGCAAACTGCTGGATTCAACTGTTCAATCTTATGTGCTTGTCACATCTTATTGGGATTTAGCATCGTTTGTAGATCATAAACCATGACTGTCCTTCCTGTCGAAAACCTCTTATTTATCCTGGCTTGGAGTTGGCTAGGTTTCTACAGGATCTGGAACAATTCAGCAGGCGTCGTGCGGCATGTTTCTGGACTGTGGGAAGAAAGCGGAACACCAGGAAGAAACCAACATGGATCCCAGCTGCGTATCGAACCCAGGACCTTCTTCATGTAAAGCTATAGTGCTACCCAGGCCAATTGATATGTTTATAAACATATCTGCTCTGCACCATTTTATTTTGAGGATGGGGTTGCATCTTATGTGTTTGCTCCATCTCACCTATTTATCCTGGCTTGGAGCAGGCTAGATATTTATGGGATGTAGAACAATTCAGCATTTCCAAATCAACCTAAGTGGCATGTATCATGTTTCAGGAAAATCTACCTGGGGTTCAAACCCAGGACCTTCTTGACGTGAAGTAATAGTGTCACCAAGGACAATTTATATGACAAAACAATCAGATTTGAACATTTTCAGCCATTATGCCAGCAACCGCAGCAGGTCATGGATGGAACGAAGACACAAACTGTGATGTGCACGAAGAAACAAGAAACATCATGAAGAGAAAATTCAAAATGAGCAAAAACAAATCAGTTTCTTAGACACAGATCAGTCTGAACAAGTGTTCATGGAAAATCAATGTGTCTTCATTGTGTGTCTTACCTGATGACCCCTAGTTGTCAATGGCAATCTGAATAAGGAACATTGGGTTCGTTTGTAGCTCATCCATGCAGATAATGTTAAAATTCTACCCATCGAAATCATCAGCATGAAAATAAACAAGCTTTTTAAAAAGGCAAAATCCTCAATAATCCATAATGGCAAACTGGTCTTTGATAACAGAATATTTACCCAGAAAAACGAGTCCAGACATCCATACAGTATTAAAAGAAAATAGCAACGTCTAATCTAGGTAAACCAAAATCACCATCCTGCACAGAAAAGTCGAATCAAATGAAACAAAACAGTACAAATTATTACGTCACAGACGATCTTATAAAATACCTATACTGCACCAAACGTCTCAATTCAATCTATATTAACTAAGTCCAGAATATGAAGCTTCACACACAGATCGTGACATTTGAAGCAGCTGATTTGGTTTTAAAAAACAACGAAACAACAACAAAAAACAAGCACCGGCCAATTTGATTCAATTTGATTCAGAAAAACACCAAGTCGACTCGGAATCGAATTCTGATCTCTCCTATTGGGAATCGATTGCTTATTGAATCGAAATAATGAACCGACTCTTGCGGGGCTCTTCTATTATCCGTATGAACTGGACTGCTTCAAAACTAGCACCATGCAATATATATATATATTTATATTTATTTAGTGTTTTATTGCAGCATCTGCTAAATCTTAAATACATATAAATATATATATATATTTTTTTTTTTAAAGTTATGTCGATTAAATGATTTTTAAAAAGCATTTCTCTAGCATTACCTTTTTTAAAGAATTACAACCTGGGTCTCGTCCTGATACCAGAATATAGTTGATAATCCTTTTTAAAAACAGGTCCAGTGTTAATTAATAATCCAACATGTCCAAAGTGAATTCAACGACTTCTGTGGCTAGGCTAAGTGTTTTAGTATTATTATTATTATTATCCAAACTGTCAGCTTAAACTGTTAAGTTTAGTAAAATTGTAAAGTTTTATAGTGTGTTATGATATATTTGTTAAATAATGTATTTCTCTAGTTAATATCTGCCAATTACCAAATATGCTTGGCAAAAGCTGTGTAGCTAAGCTGTTATTTCGAATGAGTCTGTGGCCGTATCTCAAATCGAACGCTACGACCCTAAAAAGTGCGCGCAAAACGACCTCTTTACGGCTATTTTCGCCTACAACCAAGTGCACTAGTATGCGATTCGGGATACAGCCCGTACGCAACGGTTTC
Source organism: Ammoglanis amapaensis (assembly GCA_028566735.1). Taxonomy (NCBI): domain Eukaryota; kingdom Metazoa; phylum Chordata; class Actinopteri; order Siluriformes; family Trichomycteridae; genus Ammoglanis; species Ammoglanis amapaensis. Next base: position 9,974 of record JAOUQU010409676.1, read on the forward strand.
GCTTGCGACGGCTAATTTTTCTTTGCCATGTACCCAATGTCATAAAACGTAGCATTATTTCTTGAGCGAATATTATTCAATATTAACGACATGTTTATCTTTAATATCGACAGCGTTAGTCCCGACTGAGAAAGATTACCATTACCCGCTTATACTTCACTAATGTAACTTATTTTTGCTAGCCGGTGTTTTGAAGGTGTCGGTTATCCAGCCAAGTTGGCACCCCAGCGTCAGAGCTGACAGCTGATTGGCTGAAATATAACACGTGATTAAGATACGTAAGAGTCGTAGCCTAACTATAACATGATTATGTTATAAATCATTGCATAATGCTCATCTCTAAACGCACAAAGGTAAATAAACCGTAAATAAGGTTTTATTTTTTTCATCGTTTATCATCCTCATTGATATTTTTGCAGCCACACAGACCACGTTTGAACTCCTGACTGAGCGGTGTAAGCAAAAATGCCTCAAATATCCACACGGTGTCAGTAAAAGCCAACATAAAATAGCGTCTTGGTGAACGAAGAAGAACGAGAACGACTAAAAGGCTCAATCCGAGTTTAAGTGTACTAGAAAGAGCCACGGTTGCGATTGTTATACGCCCTACTTAGATCTCCTGTATAGGGCTCATGGAGGTATTTGTTATGTGTCCAGTTGTTATTCAATCCCTGCAACACACTGGTTGTAGCAACCGTATAACAAACGACGGTTTTTTATTATCTGATGAATTAATTATTTTTGCTTTTTATTTTCAATCAGATTAATGAATTTAGGATTAAATGATGGATTTAGGGTGAGTGTCTTTGGTTTTGTGGATTGTTTGGTCTGTTCGTCGTTTAATTCTCTGTTACCCAAATGCTGCTTTTTAAATATACAAGTGTAAATTAGTGTAAACTTTGTATAAATCTTATTTAAACAGTAACTTATCCGTGCACTTAGATCATGTAGTGCTAACTACCACTGTGATTAATTATCATCAAATCATACCAGTGTGTTTATACTCAATTAGTATTATTAATAAGAATAATAAACATTTTAGTATGTGTTTGTATTGTAAATACTACAAAATCACAACCGGTACAATAAAAGACAACGTTTGTATCATTATAGACAATAATCTCACATCCATAAGTTCCAAGGTATCCATACCTAGCTGTAGATGTTTGCATGTTCTCCCTGTGTCTGTGGTTTTCCCTCCGGGCGCTCGGGATTCCTCCCACAGTCCGAAGACACGACAGGGAGGTGAAGTGGAGATGCAATTTTGTCCCGGACTGCTTGAAGACAGAAAGAAAAAACATAATCGTGACCTGTCCTGAAAACCAAAGAATAAATAATAACTGTGAGGACCATCGGGACAATTCTGCATCTCCGGTGGACGTAGTGACATGTTTTTTTGGATGGTGAGGGGACACCGTCTTGGGAGAACCCACTTGGACACCAAGTTTCCCCGGGAATCGATCCCGGGACTTCTTGCTGTGAGGCGACAGTGCTAACCACAGTCTCTCTATTTTACCATTCAGTCGACTTCGACCCTGGGTTACTCTGTGTACCGTTACCGATCCCCAGAGTATCTCGGCAATTACATTTTACGGGGTAGGTTGCCAG
>JAOUQU010409705.1:0-11580 GCA_028566735.1 Ammoglanis amapaensis
GCACGTTTGCATGTTTTAGTGCGTCCGATAAACACAATAAAATTCACAAACTTTAAACAACAAAAGCAAATAAAATATGAATGCTTATTTTAGAAATATCAAATGTTAGTCTATCATTTCCATGAAGTGCACTAAATTACAAGTACAGTTATGTAGGTGTGCAGTTTGGGACACACCTAAAATGTGATCTACAAATGGTATTTTACTTCTTGACTTGGTTGTTGTTCTGACAATGAGTGTAGAATGTGGGTCTCCATAGAACCAGATGTGTGAATTTCCAAGAGTTGTCTAAAAAAAAATCATAGATTCATTTAAAAAAACGTAAATTCTAGTCACTCAACAAAAAAAAACCATTTGGCCAATAATTGGCCAATAACAGATTACGTCTAAAACCTTTGGATGAAATATTCACTGAAATCTTCATTATGAGAGATTATAAACAAAATTACACACACACACAGACTTGGCACTTTCTTCTCTGTCTGATAAACATATACATACAATAATTTGTAAGTTATGTGTAACAAATAGATAAACTGTTTTGTAATTGGTATAATAATACCAGTTGTAATGTATAAATCTGCATTAATGTGTGTAAGTTCTGGTAATTGTGTTATTACATTTCACTTGTAAATTTAATTTGGGGTCATTAAGCCATTTATTCAACTGCTACATGAACATAACTACATTAATATGTTGAGCTGTTGTATTACAAAGTTGTTTAGCTGTATACTTTATGAGTGATAATTTTATCATCATATTAAACGTCTACTAATTACTTTAGTGTTTTTATGTACCAATATTATTATGATCACCAGCTAATATCCAGAGTACTTGCCATGAGTTACACATAGAGCAGCTGTATGGGTTGCAAGGCACTCTAAGTTCCTGGTGGGTTGCCACATATATCTGGAGCTATACTGACTACAGTGCAAAAAACCGATACTGGAAGATGTAGGGGTGAGGATCCATAGAGCAAACACAATAATCAAGGTGGTTTCACAGCATCTGGCTCCAACCAGGGTGGGAAGTTCTAGCCATGTGACATGCCACATTGTGAGAGAAGACACCTCAGAGAAGACAATTACTATCAAAAAGGAGCACAACTCAAATGACGAACATATTTGACAGTACAAATGTACTTTTTTGCTACAATTTTTAAATGTAAAATTAATTAGCATTACACAATAATAACAAATAATGTATTATAAAAAAATAACTTGAAATGACAAATACTAATATAATCATTTATACAACTTAGCTACCGGTAAACCTGCAGCACTAACACACTACATCAGCATAAAAGGCATAGGCTTCTGTTTAGCAACAGAATGCAGGAAAGTAATTACAGTCTTTGAATTGTTTTTGAACAATAATACAATCGATTCACACGGAGACTTTAATGGGGACTGAGTCCCTTCAACTGGGAGTAGGACACACGGTTGAAAAGGCAGAAGCAGCGTCTCTTAGTCCTGGTACAGCATAGGGGCTTATTGTCTGAATAGCTGGTGAAACTTTGTCTGAAATGTATAAAAGTTGACTCAAAGAGTCTTTCTTTTCATTTCTGGTATCCAGATTTTTCTTGAAACTTCAACTTGGTCCTTGTTTTTAAACTCAACACATTCATGGCTTTAAATTTAGTTCATTCAACAGGTCATCATGATCGACTCAATATGAGTGCGAGATATGAGGTTGGCTTCATTGTTTTTATAGTCTTTTTTTTTAATGTGCCTAAACTGGTAATCATCTTTACATGGCTAGTTAAATATCACTTGTATTCTCAGCACCTAATCACACACAATTGAATTATGTGTAGAAAACAGCTAATTAATGAATAGGTTTTTCTCACTAGCAAGTTCTAAAACTGTATAATAGAGGCCCTTTGTTGTGTAAATGCTCATATGGGATACATTTGCCTGTCAGAATTTTTGTGAAAGAAATGAAACAACCTTGTTATTGCAGTTGTAAAAAGAACTATAATTAAAAGGAGCATTGGTCACATTTCCTCTTAATCATATTGACCTGTCTGACCAAGGTTTGATCTACCAACATTCACTTCACAATTATGATTGACTTATCGGGCACTGCTGGACTAAACCATAGCTGACCATTGTCACAAATAAGCTTGAAGAGACATGCTCTAAGTTCCTGCCTTGGCATAAATTGAGGTCTTCTTATTTTATCTTAATCTGATTTACAAAAAGAGTAAAGATCATGAATTATTCAAGCAAAAAATGCAGGTTAAAAATATTATCCAAACTTATTTTTATAACTAAGACCCAACCTAGTTAATTGAAGTAAAAATCACACCATGGACCCAAGTACACAGTTTGATGTAAAACATACAATGTAAAAGTTTGTGATGTAATATTTAGTGATGTAACTTTTTTTCATTCAAATACAGTATGAAATATGAGGTGCAGTATCAGGGTTGGTGCGAGCCATTTGGGTGCCCTAAGCACAAATTCTTTGTGGTAACACACTTCCACCTTTTCCCAAAACATGAACAATAATTCAGTATTTGTCACTGTGTTTCTCTTTATTTCCAAAACAACTTCTCAATATTAATGTAAAACATTTGCAAATAAGTAAACCACTAAACTAGTGTATCTCTTAGAAATGTGTTTAATGGACAAAAACTCTCCCAGAATTGGTGCTACAGATTGAGCATGTTGTTGCTTTTGCCTTTTGATCACTTATATTAACTAAGCCAATTATTCTGTTATATTATTATTACTTTTATTATGATTATGTTTAAGCAGTCATATTTTTGGGTGTTCCTTGGTATTAATCCAAAGTCCAAAAACAGTGAGGTTAATTAGAAACACAAAATTGTACTTTAGGTATTTAGTCACTATGGTGCATTAGTCAGTGCATTGTAGAGTCAGTTTCAAGCACGGATGAATAGGGATGGTTGTATAACAAAGGGCATACAGTGTAAAAACAATGTTATTAATGATGCAAATCGTGATCCGTTATGAAAATCTTTAACCATAGCAGCTAAAAGATGTAAAGACATGAAAAGAGTCTCAACCAAGTTTTGGGATGTGAGAGTTGAAAGCAATTCCATGTAATTAAGAATATTTCCTTTCAATTTTGTAGAAAGCAAGGGAGAAAATTATCAACAATTATTGCACCTGTTTGTTCATTACTGATCAACCATTTAGCAAGTAAACTTGTTTTTATCACCAACATAAGAATGGCATACATTTGCTGTGTCGTCAGAGATTAAAATAGTTGATAGGCCAAAATAGTAGTTCAGATATTATAAAATTGATATGTACCCTGTACCAATAATTGAGCAGTACCATCAGACAAACCCAGACTACAAATCTGTACCAAAACTTAGTTATCATGCTACCTAGGCAGCTACTTTAGGTACAGGCATTCTAATACCACATCAGACTTATAAGGCAGGTTATTCTGACACATTACTTAATATCAAATATGGCGATTATATTTATTACATAAACACTATTTTAGCTTACTAAGCTAACTACACTCTGGTCATTTAAACTGCTAGCATGTCATTATTAATGGCATTATTTGTTATTAATGTAATTAATATAATTCATTTTAAATAGTTAAAGTAATTTTCAGTTTTAATAGCTGTAATATGTATTATGTTGTTGGAATGGGTTTTATTTGGCTCCTCTTCAACAGTGCCACACAGAACACATGAAAAATAAATAATTAGAAACGGATAAAAAGCAATCCTCACTGCTTATATTCAGGGTGTTATTGTTCCATATTTCTCCTAGATGGCAGAGCATCTCAGCAGTGGGCTGGTAGAAATAATAGGTGGGCAATTTTGGATGAATAAATATTTAATATGAATATGTCTAATGATTGTAATATTATAATTGAGTGGGCAAGATACACGTTTGGGTGGGCTGAGTTAACTCCTGCCCATCGCTGGCACAGACCCTGGCATAAATCCCCCTGCCTCTGCTGGTCTGAGAAATATTTTTATATGAAACAGATCTGTGTTGCCCAAATGATTTGGGACCTCTGCCATTTTTGGTCAGACACTGTTGTGCGTATAAGTGATATATAAATAAGCATTGACTTCCCTGGGCTTGTGATAAATAATAAAAAAAACATTGTAATTTGGGCTCAGGTGACCCAGCAGTCAAACACATTCTAGCACATCAGAACTGACATTTCTGTATGATTCAAAACTCTTTTGGGCTGGGCTGAGCACCTACAGTGAAGTGCCAGATCGGGACTCCAGGAACTATGTTAATTATGACCAAGGAAATAATTTAATCAGGTTGTATGTCCAAAAAATTCACCTTGTGCAGGTAAAAACTGCAGTTGGCTAATGCACTTGTTGGAGTGTTTAGCAATCTCACTCCTTAGTCAGGACAGGGGCCAGTGCCAGTAAATATAATAATTCAAGTTGGTAAAGCATTTATATGATATGCCTATTATTTTATGAATGTTTGGTCTGCCTAAATTGCTAAGAAAGCATTTGATTCACCCTTGTTATTCAGTCAGTTCACATCTTTGAATTTTGGAACCTCCATAGGTTGCATTTTAAGGCATCTAAGAATTTGGACAACCTGCTTCTCTGAAGCATGTGTAATGTGATGTAAAATGCTGTGTATCTTGAGACAGAAATGTCAAATGACTTTGTTGCAACAGTGGCTCATACTGTCTGGTTGAGGTTGGTGTTGACATAAACGTAAGTCAATGTTTTACATGAACAAACCCCAAAAAGATCAAAAGAGGAATGTGTTGGTCTTCCATCTGCCCTCGGTAGCATTGATTTCATATATGAGTGACATTGCTGTAGCGGGACAACATTTATTCTGTTATTTATCATCTGTTTTATCTGCTTTATCTGATTTAGTGTTGTGGTGGGTGCAATTCAATGGACAAAACTGAGGAATAACTGTAGAATGGTTCAGTCCAAAAAGCACACGCACACACACACTCACACAATGAGCCACTCAAAAGGTAAACAGACATCCCTATATAAATTAATCATTCCGCTGCTATTAAGCCGACGTTAACTGCTGTAACAACCTGCACTAGTGTAATCCTGAATGGTTTAAATAAACAGTTCCAGAAAGTTCCACTAGACTCTCAGTATATGGTTTTAAAAGCATACAGCCACTCAATTGTTAAAGGCATTTGTCAAATTTAGAATTGTCTTTTGAAAGTATTTGTCCAGCTAGGCTCTCTATCTGGGTTTTCAATGGGTTTCAGCAGTGTTAAGGCTGGAGTTCTTTTACACTAAATTCTACAAACAATGATTTTATGGCTCTTGTGTTGTGTACAGATGTGCAATCATACTGGAATAAAAATAACATTTTACAAATGTTTGCCATAAAATTAACAGAAGAATGTTCTCTTTAAATAGTTAGCAATGAACGCTGCCAAACCATCAGTACTCAGAGATAGGGAGATAAATAATAAGATGTCTTGAATGTTTTGTTTAAAATCCCAATTAGAAGGAACAATCTGAACCAAAATACACAGTAAACCTTGACATATGTGCAATAGATTTTGTTACATGTGACTAACTGAAGTGGAACGGGGTATGCACTTAATTCTAAATACATAGCAAACAGAGGCTTATTGTTGTGACAGCTGATTAGACTAATGCAGGGGCATTCTGGCTTAAAGTTCCATAAACTGAGGAACGTTCATCATGTTTCATTCAGATACCTTTATCCTAGTCTGAGTTTCTACAGAATATTTGGGGTTTCTTTCAGCTACATCTCCCTGTATTATCAAGCTATAAAGTGTGAAGGGTATATATCTGCATTTATGAAAATACATACTCAGTCCATTCCTTGTAAATAAATACATAAATATATATTTCTATGTTTAGTAGTGAAGTATGTCAATGGCATGCTCTATAAATGCACTTTCACCAGTGTTAATGCAGTAAGATGCCAATTCAACCACATGCTAATGTAAGAGAACTAGTTGAAACCAGTTTAACCCCAGAACTTCAGTACATCTCTCGTACTGGTTGAACAGTGGCATTCAGTTTGAGGTCTTTGTGACATTCATTGTGGCTGCAGCATCTAGAAATGACCAAAGTAAAAATTCAAATCAAGGATGTGCTTTAGTCATACGGTGATAGACGGTGAAAAAAGTCTAGCAAGCAAAGTCCTGCTGTCCAACAGCTTGTGTGTGGTGATTTGGTAATACTGAGGTTGGATATGTACTGTGTGGATAGTCTCTTGCTCCATCGTTGATCTCCTGTGGACAAAAAATATTAGTAGTTAATGTCAATAGTACAATGAAAACAATAATAAAAGCTACAAACCGGATTCCAAAAAAGTTGGGACACTAAACAAATTGTGAAAAAAAAACTAATTGCAATGATGTGGAGATGGTAAATGTCGATATTTTATTCAGAATAGAACTCACAGATCAAAAGTTTCAAAATTTCATATCAACAAATTTCAAAAAAGTTGGGACAAGGCCATTTTTACCACTGTGTGGCATCCCCCCTTCTTCTTACAACACTTGGATACAGAGGACATCAGCTTCTCAAGTTTAGAAATATGAATGCTTCCCCATTTATGTCTAATACAGGCCTCTAACTGTTCAATCGTCTTGAGATGATTGAGACTTTGTCACATCTTCCTCTTTTATGATGCGCAAAATGTTCTCTATAGGTGAAAGATCTGGACTGCAGGCTGGTCGTTTCAGGACCCGGTCGTTTCAGTACCCGGGTCCTTCTCCTACGTAACCATGATATTGTGATTTCTGCAGAATGTGCAGAAAAATGCATTGTCTCTCCTGAAAGAGATAACTTCTAGATAGGAGTATATGTTGTTCTAGACCCTGAACATAGTTCTCTGCATTAATGTCACCTGTTTCAACTGGTTAACAGTATAAAGACCTTAAAAGTCACACTTCAAATTCTACTATGGTGAAGACCAAAGAACTGCTAAAGGACACCAGAAACAAAATTGTAGACCTGCACCAGGCTGGGAATACTGAATCTGCAATAGACAAGCAGCTTGGTGTGAAGAAATCTACTGTGAGAGCAATGATCAGAAAATGGAAAAACCTACAAAACCTTTAATTCAGGGGCCACACACAGGGGCCACACTCAGCCCATGGGATCAGAATCATCACAAGAATGGTGAGCAAAAATCCCAGAACCACACAGGGGGCAACATTACAAAGGCTACCATCAGTAACACAACACGCCACCAGGCAACTCAGATCTTGTGTTGCCAGGCGTGTCCCCCTGCTTAAGCCAGTCATATCCAGGCACATCTGCTAGAGAGCATTTGGATGATCCGGAAATGTATTGGGAAAATGTCATGTGGCCAGTTGAAACCAAAGTAACCTAAGTTTGGTATAAACACAACTCAGTTTCATCCAAAGAACACTGTATCAACTGTGAAACATGCAGGTGGCAACATCGTGCTTTGGGGCAGTTTATCTGAAATGGAACTAGGATGATGAACCATGAACACGAAAGAATGAACGGGGCCATGTATTGTGAGCTTTTGAGTGCAAACTTCCTTCCATCGGCAAAGTCATTGAAGATGAAACATTTTTTGCATTTTAGCACTGCCAGAGCAACAAAGGAGGTCCTGAATTGGCCAAGCCAGTCTCCAGCTCTCAACCCCATAGAAAACCTTGGGAGAGAGTTAAAAGTCAGTGTTGCTTGCCGACAGCCCCCAAACATCACTGCTGTAGATGAGATCTGCATGGAGGAAGGGGCCAACATACCAGCAATGGTGTGTGCCAACCTTGAAAAAACTTACAGAAAATGTCTGACCTCTGTCATTGCCAACAAAGGATATATAACAAAGTATTCAGATGAACTTTTGTTAATGACCAAATACTTGTTTCACACCATTATTAGAAGACAAATACTTTAAGAAATCAGACAATGTCATTTTCTGATTTATTTTCTCATTGTGTCTCTCATAGTTGAGATCGTCCTGTATTTTGTAATGCTGCTTTGAGACAATGTCTATTGTAAAAAGCGCTGTATAAATAAAGTTGACTTGACTTGACATGATGTCAATTACAGGCCTCTATTTTTCAAGTGGGAGAACTTGCACAATTCTTGACTGACTAAATAATTTTCTCCACTGTAATTTTATAGATTTTAGATTAAGTGGAGCTATTCAGCAATGTGAACATCCTCGAAACTGGGTTATGTTAAAACTTAGTGAGTCACGTCACTGTTACAACAAATCACACCATATTACACTTTAAAATAATTATCAAACTCCAAATTAGAACAAATTAAAACACAAAAAAGTGAAGAATTATGATGGTGATTTAATTTTATTGCAAGGAGCACAAGTCAATTTTTTGGGGTCTTAATTTCATGTAAATAAATTAAACCATTTCAGCATTCCAAACACATTCCAAAAACAGTTCTGTTTTTGTTTTCTGTACAGACTTTTCATACTTTGGGGGTGTACTGTGTGGCATTGTGTGTAAACTCACCTGATGCTTAACTTGTTTGCCATCTCATTTCAAAACAGTACGTTGTCGCATATAGCACCTTTCTAGCTTCTGCTTTTTGGAAGGGGTAACTTTTCACAAGATTCTAAAGTATGTCTAAGGATATTTTTGTCATTTCAGTAAAAAAAAAACATTCGTCAGAACTGTAAAAAATGGGGAAAACTTTGGAAAAAGTTACAAATCATGGAATGGACATTTTTTCTTGCACAAGAGCAAGTATATCGCTATAAAGCTGGAAGCAAATGGTTTTTTTCACAGTGCTCTATTTAAGTATTTGCTTCGGGATTGTATTGTTCCAACTAATTGATAATTCTATTTACTGATGGTAAAGAATAATTCAAAACCAACAATAGAAAAAGTATTAAATTTATACATAAATGTGTTTAAAATCAGTTTTTTGTAAAAATAATAGAAATCCTTGTACATGTGTCAGGTACATAAAGAACATGGGGTTTACAGAGGTTGAAATATTGTGGCCAGGGTAGATGAGAAATAAACTCATGGCCAAGTGACCTCTTACCCCTGTTCACAAATTGTACTTGCCCTTTAATGCCTCTTCCACTTACCTTGGTCTTTACCTCCTCTAGTCTGACTGTAGAAATGGTATTGGGTGTTGACTGGGCTTTAAGCTTTTGATCTCTGAGGTTCTTTGTTCTCTGAATCTGATTCCTTTGACTCTGTTGGGTCTGATTCATTTGCGGCCTCAGTAGTCTTTTGATCCGACACTTAATTACCTTCACATAGGACACAAGAAAATCCATTCAACAGCTTCACAAAACATTAATACTAAAATAAATCCAGTGCTTTGAGAGGTGAAAGACAAGTTCTTCCAAAAATCCCACATCAGAATTTCAAACTCTTTTAGGATAGTTTTAGAGGTAGTCCCTTTCCAAAGGACTCCCAAATTCTGATGTGGGATTTTTGGAAGAACTTGTCTTGCACCTCTCAAAACACTGGATTTATTCTAAGCGTATAGGGCAACATATGTAATAAAGTTACAATTTGCCTCTACACACAGTGCCACAAAGTTTGGCACCCCTGGTACAAATGTTGCTGTGGAAAATTATGCAAGTTAAAAAAAGAATATATATTCATTTATAAAATTCAATCTACATTCACAAATAGACGTTTTTTTTTAGTTCAAAGAGCTCTTTGGTCAAAAGGGGTACAGTACTTCATGAAAGGAACTTCTTTCCAACCATAAAGCATGGGGGTGGATCAATCATACTTTGGGTTTGTGTTTCAGCCGATGACAAAAGAAATATTTTAGAGTATACATTTAATGTTTTCTGGCAGCAAGCATAAAATTATCTGGCAAAAAGAATTTTATCAGCAGGCCAACAATGCAATTTAAATAGTCTGCCGAAAAAGACCTGACTTGATGTAGGTAAAACAACGTACTACTACTGGTACATTACTGCTTTAAAACTACAGAACAAAACATACATCCTCATAATCCCCATAAATACCTCATAAATATAATCCAGTATTTCTAATATTGTGAGAACACTTGCTCCGATGAAAAGACCCATCTGGCCTCCAATGTCCCCTGTATATCAGACAAAAAAGAAATTAAATGCATGTGCATATCTGCAAATGCAAACTTTATGCACTTAAGAGGCTTATTATTATCTGTATGTAACTCAATGCACTTAGAGAAATCTTTATCTACACCTTAGCGCACTTTAAATAAAAGAAACCACTTACACTTCGAAACACTAAGTGTAGTATATTCAGTAGTCTAAATCTACTTATTGTGATGTTTACAGACTCCTAAAACCACACCACTCTGCTTGATTTGAAGAGTTTCCTAATGCAAGAGTAGACAAATCAGCTACCAGGATTTTAAGATCAGGTTGTTAAAGACATAGAAGTGTATCACTGAGCTGGTTATATTATACCACCAGTACTAAAATGTTTATTATTTATAAAAATGAAAATTGGAAATTAAATAATAATTATCAATATATCATTTAAGAATGAATGCCACAGTAGGGTGCCTAAATTTTGGGCTATATCATCCAATGAGAATCTAGTAATGCTGAAGATGGCACCCCCATACCTTAAACATATTTAAGATTTTGAATGAAGCAATGTTTCAGGTGGGATGGTGGTAAAAGATCAGGAATTTTTATATTAGTTGGCATCTGCATATGTCTATTCATGAGAATAGCTCTAATTGTCAGACAGTCTTAATATTGTGAGTGTGCTAACAGCATCTTAAACCTAGATAAAACATCAGTGGTTGTGTCACAAAATCCAAAATCTGTCCCCAAGGAATCCTGCAATATCCAATATTGGTCCAAGCAATGATATGGTAATTTAGTTAGCAATTATCAGTAAAATAAATTTCAGCAAATACATTTTCAAGAAACTTTATAAGAGCTTTATAAAGTCTTTCGAGAAGCTTTAAGAAAGCTTTATGCACATGCACAGTGGATGATGTATCCTTCCCTTTAATGGCAAAATAAGAACACCTGGCCCATGTGATGATATGACATACTGTACCCAACAGTCCTGCTATGTCATATACTTTCTTCTGCTCAATCGTCTCAGAGTTTAAAGCCTCAAAGTAAACATCCAGCACCAGGAAGTTGTCCCTGTAATATCAAAGATAAGCGCCTTAAAACTATTACATTCTTAATTTAAAAAAGAAATATCCTATTGGTCAATTTAAATGGAACAAACTTCTTATTGTTTTTATCATAAAAAGTTAGATTGTCCAAGGCAAATGCAAGGAGAAAAATAATTACCGGAAAGAACATAATCTCAGTATAAAGCAATCAATTTAAAAAACACTACTTCGTTTAGTTTATGCATGGACAAGTAAAATTTCATTTTCATTTTCAATACTGCAATTTAAAAAACAATAGGGAAGGAAATCGAGAGAGACGCGTTGTGATTAGCATTGAGGCACAGCATGAGATTTTTTTGTCAGGCTTTCTTTCTGAATCTGTGTAAATGCACAGTTAATTATTTTCAGCAAAGGAGTTTTTTCTATCATATTAACCAACTAGAAGATATGCTTCGAGTGTGTGTGTGTAGGTGTGTGTGTGTGTGTGTGTGTGTGTGTGTGTGTGTGTGTGTGTGTGTGTGTGTGTGTGTGTGTGTGTGTGT
>JAOUQU010409715.1:0-11580 GCA_028566735.1 Ammoglanis amapaensis
TAAGGAAAGTGTGTAAGGACAGTGTGTAAGGAAAGTGTGTAAGGAAAGTGTGTAAGGACAGTGTGTAAGGAAAGTGTTTTAGGAAAGTGTTTAATGAAAGTGTTTAAGGAAATCTATTGAGAACTTGTGACTTGAGTTTTCACTGCATAGGTGTGTGTATAGCCAAGAATTTTCAAATACGCGCCTAATAATAGCCTATTGTTTATTGTCGTTTGGTTTCTGGCAATTCAGAAAAGAATGTACTAAAGGTTTTGCAAAGGACGACAACAAATTGTTTAACTTCACATCGGTCTTAAAGGACAGATCTCGGGATGCACTGACAATATGCAATGATGTCTGTATGTATGATCCATTTATAGACATTAATATGTTTTTGTATACATATGTTGATTACACACACACACACACACACACACACACACACACACACACACACAAGTGAGTGTTGAGTCAAGTGCTAGAAAAGTGTCATTGACATTGCACCACAAAACATTTTTGATACAGCTTAATACATTACCTCTAAAATACAGAAGTTAGCACCACATGTACTGGAATTAATGAAGCAAATGATTCAACATTTATTTTGTATAATTAGGGTAAATACAGTAATCAATTGTCTGTTGGAGGTGTGTCATGTGGCAGCAGCCAATCAGCAGCAAGAAGCATAGGTAGACGGAACTAATGGAATTTGCTTGGGTTACTGTTCTTGAATGGCCTTAAGTGGAAAACAATGTTGAGAATCTGAACTCTCAGGTTTGAATCTCGGTGTTGCTGGTTAACTGGGACCGGCTTATGTAGTTACGTGTTAGTAGTTACTTCATTCATTCATTAGAAACAGGGAGGTTAAAGAATTTCCCCGGTTTGTGAGTAGTTGTAAATTACATGTGTAGTTAAATATATATATATATATATATATATATATATATAATATTGTCCACCACAGAAAACAAATAACAAAAAATAACACTCACCCAAATTTCTAGTTAGTTTACTTCTTTAAATACATTTACCATTTAAAGTGCCACTTTATACAGCATGACAAGACCACAAATTAAATAACAATTTTGTTATTTTTAGTAAAACTTCTGAAATTTAGGTGTTCATTTACCTTGTTTTCTCTTTTGCTTTAAATAAATATTTAGATATATTGTAGATGGGTTGTCATGCATTATGGCAACATGCAGTAATTTATCTACAAATACAACAAAAGTGGAAGTGTAAACTGCATGTACATAAGTTATTAGACAGGAAGTTTTCTCATTTCAGCTCATTTAAAGGGTTAAATTGCCTCAAATTGTGTTTAAAAGCTGCTGTTATTGTGAAATTGGAAAACATCAATAAGCACCCAGTTTTGTACATTTTTATGCGTTTGCTTTTAGTTAGGTTTGAGTTAGTGTCACTACACACAAAATATTGTGTTGAGCTACATAATGGATCAAACTGTGTGGATGTCATAAAAATATCCATTTAGATAGTTTTATTTAATGATTCATGGCATGGATTTAATTTTGATCAAATGCTGACATTTTTTTATTTTCTTTACTTGCCCTAACTATACACCATTAATAAACAGGAAGCTGTTTGCATGAAAACATTCAAGACGATTAAAATGTGTATGTGGTCCAATGATTCAGTTTGGTTTCAAGTGTGTGATGATTGTATAGGAACTACAAATACTAGTTCTTTTGATTTTGATATACACTGTGTGCAGAATCATTAGGCAAGATGTATTTGAGAGGATTTTATTTATTATTGAACAACAACTATGCTCTTTTGAGGAACTGCGTCCTCACGCTTAGACTGCTGTATCCAGTCTTTTTTTTTGAACGATACCTGCATGTACCACTGCTTGAAGAAGGTGTCTTCCAGAAACTGGCAGTAGGTCTTGGAGTTAAGCTTCACTCCATCCTCAACCCCCAAAGGTCCCACAAGTTCACCTTTGATGATACCAGCCCTTACTAATATGCCACTTCGACCTTGCTGCCCCTGAATATTGCACACCTTGTGTTTTGTGATACTCCAGTAACGTTGCAGCTCTGAAATATGACAAAACGTGTGTGTAATGGCATTTTGGCAGCTTCACTCTTGATTTTCTTTAATTCATGGGCAGTTATTTTGCACCTTTTTTCAACACGTTCTTGCAACCCTGTTGGCTATTTGCCATGAAACGTTTGATTGTTCTGTGATTAAGCTTCTATAGTTCGGCAATTTCAAGACTGCTGTGTCCGTCTGCGAGACTTCTCACAATTTTTGACTTCAGAGTCCGTCAAATCTCTCTTCAAAGTTGCCTAAAAATTGACTTTATAAATGTACATGTCTTACAGATTCTTTATAATTAATGTTTTTCTAATTTATTAGGGGATCTGTAACCCCGAAGCAGCTTTTAGATATAATAATAGCATTTCACAAATTTGTAACAACTGGTTGGACTTGTTCTGTTAGTATTTCCTTACACAAAAGCAAACATTCATACTTCTTTGATGAAAGCCGATAAGACATGTTTATTAGCAAAAGAAAACTTTTTAGATTTTTTTATTTGAAAAGAATAATTGAAAAATTACTTTTGCACAACATGGTTACATTACCGGTACTCATTTTTTCCTTTAATTTCAGGACTCAAGCTTAATTAATAGAGAGATACTGAATACTGACTTTCATGTGCTGTTTCAATGTCGTGATGACACCACAAGTGAAACAAAAAACATAGTTAATCTTTTTAAAATGTACTTTTTTTGTTATTCTGCCGTACACAGTTGTCCTGGTTTGCTATAGGCAACAGCAAAAAAATATATGCTCACATAATTTAACACACACACTTGTATCTATTTATTTATACATACATTTATTTATACATACATTTATTTATACTCGTGTGTGTTAAATTATGTGTTTAGTTAGATGTATTACAATTGTACAAGTATGCAATTGCGATTGCTTTCATGTCCTGCATCTTTTTCTTATTTTATTTTCTCATAGACTCCTCTGCCTGAGGTCTTGGACACACAAGATACGATGAGACAGGTATGTACACTCCTTGAACATTGAGGGGAAAAACCTTTTGCCTAAAATGTATTCCTGTCAATTAATTAATTTAGTGTTACTTGAATTGATTGCATTGTATGGACTGTATGTCGGTGACAGATGGAATAGTTTTTTTTTTAATAATGCTTTATTTATTCGATTATAAGTAGTAGCAGCAGCAGAAGCAATGGTAATATATGTAGTTGTTAAAATAGTCACACTAAAACTTCTGTTTGTGAGTAGAAAATAATATTTGCTATATTTATGAGGGCTTGTCAGAACAGTAACGATAAATCCTGGTTAAATTTTAACTGCCTTGTGTCCCCTGAGAATCATAACCACTAACGTTATATCATCTCTTGTGCCACCACACCTCCCTAGTGAAAGCCATGTAAAGTGCGGGCAATGGGAGTCAATCAACATATTACAGAACTATTAGTATTATGAATGTAGTTCAATCACTAAAAGTCCCCAGGTGTAGTAGTAATCTCACTGCACATCAGCATTGAGACTGAACTCTCTGATTATAATCTTGGCATTGCAAAAACGTTTAAATTGCAGAAACAGCGGAAGCTGCCCAGAGTCATACCAGGAATGAGAAGGAACTTTCACTTAACACAATTAGTAAAATAGCTTATTTTTACTACTTTTAAAATCAGTTCTATTTCTAAATTGTAGATTTTTTATTTTAGTGAAATAATTTTAAAAAATCCTTTTTTTTGTTCATAACACTGACCTTAGTATTTCTGACCTTATCAGCACTCATTTGTTATTAAAGAGTGAGCAGATTGGCTACTATTTATATTTATTCTTTTATAAACTGCCATACATATTCTTTGGAATGGTTGGTGATTGCCACTCCATTACTTTTATATTGTTGTCCTAAAGTCATTTAGAATGTATGTGTGGGGTTACTTTCACTTTGATGTTTTGAGATGTTACTTCATTAGTTCATTTTCCATTCGAAAAAATTGTGTTTTGTACAATGCGCAGCAATTTACCATAAAACACGATGCTATAACCCCCAAATCTTTCTTCACATACTCTTCAGTTCATTTAAGTTTTAATGTTTTCTTCTAAAGCAGAATAAAAACTGGGATGTTTTGTAAAATAATTTTGAAAAATGGAATCTATAATTTGTTAATTCTCTTAAAGCTCTATTTCAAAAAGGTTTCCCATGTTTTGACAGATCCTCGTTGTATTTTTACACTTGAACACATTTAGAATTCGTTTTTACACACTGGAAAAGGTTCGAACAGAACATAGAGCCCATTTATCTCTGTGGCTGGAACTGACGTGTTTAACTCAGGAATCATCCACATTATATGATTTGAACATTTGTGGTGTGCATTGATAGCTCATATCTGGGCGAGGTAAAACAACATAACATCATTAATACACACAGCTTTGATTTCTTAAGCTAATCCTCATAAAGTGCATTTCTTCATAGAGAGCAGAATGTAGGCACAGCCAGTGTTGATTAAGGAATAAAAAACAGAGGTTGATAGAAGGTTGTTTTCCTGTTTCCTAACAAATAAATCCCACTGGATCACTGCTTTCTTTTCAAGGCAAAGGCCACATTTTACATATTATTGTTTAAGGTCTGTGTTTAACACATAACATTGACAAAAGTATGTTCTGACTAGAATAAGTAAGATTTACACCTTGTGCCATATTGTATACGAGCTTGTAGCATGTAGCTTGTATTTAAAAACTAGAAGTAGAAGAAGGAAAGGTGGAAAGACTGAGGAAAGGATGGACTATATTCTATACATAAGACATAACCTTAGAAATATTGGAAACACTGGTAGAAGTGGAGCGAAGCTTATCTTGTGGTATTTAGGTCTTTGTAGGCAATAAATGGGAAGTTTGTGCATTATCAAAGACTTTATGAAGAAGATTGTGGTGAGATTCAGAGAGAAAGTGAGGCAGGTGTTGGTTTGTTGAATTGAGAACAAGACAACTGGAAACAGACTGCTAAAATAGTGATGGATCATATCCATCCCAGTTTTTAGTTATTGTTATATGACCTCTAATCATACTTACTCTTTTAAAACACTTATGCACAGTATTCCTCCCCACACAGCCCACTAAAGGTCATACTCAGTTCTTTAATCCACCAAGGCCACATCATTGCTAGGGCTAACACAGAAAACTCAGCTGGTTAGTTATCTTACTATGCAGAGATAAAAAATATTTTCAAACTGCACTGTAGTTTCCTATACTCAACAAAACAAAATTAAATAACTATTAAATGCATCTTAGTTTAAGAAACTACAGGACACACAGTCTTTAGAAACTAAAAACACTCAAGTAGCTGAATACTTCATAACACAATTATCAGACGGTATCAACCCTTGTAAACAATACATTTTAAAACAAAAATTTGTAGCGTCATTGTATACTTAAACAATACACATTATATTTGAGGCAGTGTGCTTTGCACTGTTGGTATAGTAAACAAGTGTGCACTATACACTCAATCTTGGCAATTTTTATCACTCACATATTCCATGTTGATACATGGCTACGATTTAAACAGTCCAAGTTCATTTATCATCCTAAAAGCTACTGATAATATTGATCAAACATAACATTAAAAAAACATTTCTCTTACTTACATTTCTAAACATCCAACTCTGCAGCCTCCCATTTATCAGGTCCAGTTGTTTAGGTTTTGGGATGAAAAGTGTTTAGTGTTTAGATTCTAAAAATGGAAGCAATTAGCAGTAATTAGATGGAAGTTTGTTAACCCTTGGTCCTGCCTGGTTTATGCAGACATGGTGTATCAGCTTCAGTATGTTTTCTTGGAACTGCCCTCGGTCTTGCTTCATATTCATTCTGATGATTGAGCTGCACTGTCACACTGCAAATGTTTTTAAAAGTGGATTTGGATTAGCACGGGCACTTTATCTGACATGCAATGCAGCAGGTTGTGTCTGGCATCAGAATTCCATATCGACAAATTTTTATAAACAATTTTATTGATTCTGTTGACTAGTCGTTGCACTCTCTGACCATAATGTACACACTTGTTTTAATGCATTGCTCTGCGAGTTTAACGCAGAGACATGCTAGCTGACATTACATTATATTAACAAGCTTGATGTATAACCTGGAGGGCGAAGCAGTCAATTAAAAAAAGAGTTCAACTTGAATGGTGACCTTCTGTGTAACCTTTCTCATTCGTGTTTGTTTTCATGCTGACTGAGTACGAACGGCGAGACAGATTTACATGGGTCTGTAGACATACTGTCTGAACAAAACTTGGCCACTGGGAATATTTGTTAGCTTAAGATCAAAAGACTGCTGGTAGTCAAATGCCACTCAACTCGGGAACATTTAGAAACTAAAATAAACATCAGATTATGGTTCATGTATGAATCATTTCAACTCACTGTGGCAGTATCAAGAAATAATTTCTTGATATGATTGAGAAAAGAGGACATAAGAATGCAGATTAAAATAAAAAAATGATTTATTCAACACCAAATTAAATCACAGGGATAAAGCACATACTGATGTAGAGCATATCTGCTGCAATATATTGACTATGGTTGGAAGTAAAAGTAAGGTTTGGCTAATGAGCTGGATAAGTGAGGTAAGTAAGAAGATACATCAACAAACATCAATGTTGTTGTGGCTCATAGTTCTAAAGGGAGCCAGGATTGTCAAATTTAATTTAATTTAATTTGTCATTAAACATATACAGATGTAAAGTACAACTAAACCACAACTTGTCTGGAAGTTGGGATCAGAGCACAGTATGGCACCCCCGGGAGCAGTACAGGGTTAAGGGTCTTGCTCAAAGACCCCGCAGAGGCTGTGTAGCACAGACTGGATTGGAACCCTCAACCTTTGGACTCATAGCCCAACGCTCAACCCACTAAGCTACACTGTACTCTGGTAATCTGCTCTAGCAGACTGGCAATTTAACATTCTATTGATCAGACTAGGGTGTATATCGTATAGGGTAGTACAAGATGGAGTGGAAAAACTATGGGTTCTGAATAGAGACTTGCATCTCTGTACACCCCCCCCCCACACACACACACACACATACACACACTTCAGTGAAACACCAGAGGACTTGATTTTCATAAAGAGTTGGATGCCATGTTTCAGCAGACAATACATCTGTAGCCTGTAATGTAAATTAATTGTAATTTGATGCTCATTGCCCCATGATAAGTCAAGTTATATCATATTAAGACATTGACATTGTCTAGCTAGTGTAACAGTTCTTATTTGTTTTTGTCTCCTACACTTTTGTCTGTAGTTTTTGTCGGATCGGATACTAAAGTCAGCCCGGGGGGTGTACAATGGTTTAATGGAAAGAAATCCAGGTCTTATCAGAGACAGAAAGCATCATCTTAAAACACACAGGTATGGTACAATGATGCATTATTGTTTTTTTTCTTCTTCTCACATTTAACTCGATATATAATCACATATACAGATGTTCAGTACAATGAAATGTTTCTCTTCACATATCCCAACTTGTCTGGAAGTTGGGGGTCAGAGTTCAGGGTCAGCCAACGTATGGCGCCCCTGGAGCAGACAGGGTTAAGGGTCTCGCTCAAGGATCCAGCAGTGTAGCGGAGTGGAGGAGAGCCTGGATTTGAACCCCCAACCTTTGGGTTCCCAGCCCAATGCTCTACCCACTCCGCTACACTGTCCCTAACACAGGTGTAACACAGGTGTAACACAGGTTTAAAACAGGTGTAACACAGGTATAACACAGGTGTAACACAGGTGTAAAACAGGTTTAAAACAGGTGTAACACAGGTACATGATCCCACTGAACATTACGAAAAACAAGCCTGGACGGATGCAGATTGGTCACATGACCAGCTTCTGTAAATGCTGAAATACATGTAAATAAATAAGTGGCATTTACTGTGTTGTTTGAGCACAGGGGAGGAACACAGGGTACCAGATCGTCAGCGAGCCTCCGCCACATCAGTCTCACCGATCACATTAATACTGAAACGCCCCAATCAGCCCAGATTCATGTGATAATAACGATAAGATGGATGTCGAGATGATGTGCGACGGTGACGCAGGCATGAATCTGCACAGTGATGAATTATTACATACACACATGTAAACAGGGACGGACATTCTGCACCCAACGGAAGCAACTGGCCTCACCCAGCCATCTTCAGACACGTCGCATTTCTAAAAAGACCAGGATGTTCGCCGTGAAAAGAAGCCGGAACGTGATTTTAATACTTATGTCACACTTGATCCAAAACAAATGTTTCATTCAGTTCATACGACGTACAAAAAACCCTTTAAAGAACAGATCGTGGGGAGCCAACGGGGCCTATCAGACATGAACGAGAGCCACAGACTCGTCCGATAAACAAACAACCTCGAGATATAAGAATGCGCCGATGCGCACTGGACTCACCCGCTCACTGAGACGTCCTGAGCTACCGTTCGCTCGTGGACGTCGTTTCCATCCAGACTGCTGCTGCGCTGCAGGGGTTGTTTTAAATATCCTCTACTGTTCTGTTGATCTGCCGTGTGTGTGTGTGTGTGTGTGTGTGTGTGTGTGTCCTGGGCCTGGTACCCGCTGGTGCGTCAGGACTGGGGTGCGAGAGGAAGAATGAGGAGGGACACCGAGTGTTTTTCTGTGCTACACAAAATGGCTGTGAGGCTGCAGCTGAGGATGCTGAGGATGCTGACGTCAACGGTGAGGGAGGCAAACATCACCGAGCGAGAGGAGGAGGGGTAAGAGGAGGAGGAGGTGGGGGAGGAGAAGGGAGAGGGAGGAGGACAATGAGACGGGACAAGGGTGAGACAGTGAGGGAGGGGTGAGGATATGAGGCGACTACACAATGGACTCCTTTAGGCTTGAAGAATCGATACACACATAACGAGGAGAACAGGAGCAGTGATGTCACTCTGTCACTCAATTATATCGCTGTAGCAACAGTTTAGGGAAGGTCGGCAGGTCCAAATCTTTATTGGGCAAAGTTTCATTTAGGGCCCCTCATATAATCAATGTCGTCGTACCATAGGCTTCACTGTGTGTGTAACGTCACAACAATTATTAACATTAGTGTTGAAGGTACCGGGTTAGAGATCAGAAGGTCGTCGGGTTCAGCTGCCACTGCCGGACCCCTGAGCGAGGCCCTTAATCTTTGATTGTTGTGTTGTTCAGTTGAAATTGTAATCATTATTGGTTTGGATAAATGTAAATTCTGGTTTGAATACACCAAACTCCTGAACAGGTCACCAGTCACACACACACACACACACACACACACACACTTACTGTGAGGAAACAATAAACCACCGTGTCACCCCTGTATGTATTTTACCCTTCTAAGTTATTATGGATTATATTTTTATGCATACCCAGCATGCATTGCACATGCTCGGTGTGAGAACACAATAGAGCATTTAGAGTGAGCCGCCGCCCTCAGCTGTGAATGCGCTGGTGCTGATCAGACACAATGGATGCAAATCAAATCTTCCCGTAATAGGACTGACGTCAGTAAAGCGTCCGTATGAAAGGCCGAGTGTTCGAACCCTGACCGGACATTCACAGCATCCACCATGACTCATGAGCAATCGGGGGTTAGGGGCCTCGCTCAGGGGCCCACCATCACTGACGGAGTGGTAATATAGCCGAGATTTTAACTCGTGTTCCTGGTAACACCAGATCTTTACCACCTGACTGCCATTCAACACTGCAGAACAACGCCATCTAGTGGCTGCTACAGTACAGATACACAAAACAACATGTTATAACGTTTTTAAACATAAAATGTTTTTTTATTTATTTAATAAAATATTTATATTAACTACGAAATATAATTTAGCTAAGTTTTAAATATTTATTATAAATATATTAATTAAACTAACATTAGACATGCACAGTAAGTAATAAACGGTGGACTAGTGTTTAAAACTGTCACCTCACAGTCCCGGGTTCGATTCCTGGGTGAAATGATTTGGAGGATTCTGTGTGAAATTTTGTATGTTCTTCTGGGCTTCCTTCAGGTGCTACAGTTTCCTTCCACAGTCCAAAGACATGTAAATGGTTAAATGTAGATACTGAAATAATCCTTTGAGTGTGTGTGTGTGTGTGTGTGTGTGTGTGTGTGTGTGTGTGTGTGTGTGTGTGTGTGTGTGTTTGTACCCTGCAACAGACTGGCGACCTGTTCAGGTGTGTAGTGTACCGCTGCCCAACCTCAACATTTAATAGCAAATAAAATAATTTAGAATTTAAATCATCGCCATCATGTACAGAGTTACAAGCAATCATATAAAGAACATTTAAGAATGTTTCTTGTTGACATCACACACACACACACACGCACAAACGCACACACACACACACACACACACACACACACACACACACACACACACAAACACACACACTCTCAGGGCACGGTGCAAAGGTCAAGCACAGACAAACAAGCGGTCCGGACGCCGGACGTATTTACTAATCCCTGTAATTATTGACGCACTACAGCAGACTGAAGTCCATGTTCCCGAGGAAATCAGATGAATGTGAAGAGTAAATAGTTGTAACCTCAGCACAACGATCCTCTCGTACTCCTGTTGTTCACACAGACGCTGAGATGGACAACGAATCCCGTGTTTAATAAGGAAAAACATTCTGGCTGCATGAACAGATAAACAGATCTGTTCTCCTGAAAACGATGTTATGACATCACAAGCCGTGCAGATTGTGACACGTTGTCAAGGTTTGACCGTGATGCAAACACAGTGGTCAGAGCATCACATCTGAAAGAACAGTTATGAAACCACTATGTCTAGTGTGACCATGCTGGGGTAGGGGGGTGGCACGAGGCAGGAGACATGGGTGGCACGATGACGTTGACTTTAGTATGAGCCACTTTATGATGGTCTGTAGTGAACAGTAGTGTAAAGGCAGGGTCAGAGGGAATGACCCTCTTACTCTCGTCTTTTAGTGATTTTATCTGATCAATATTGAACGACAAATGATTTTAATGTTGATTATAAACGAAACATCGTAAACATGGAAACATCGACATCTACAGGGAGAGACGACTTTAACTACAAGTGTGTACACACACACACACACAGACACAGACACACATATATACACACACACACACACACACACTTTAAGCTTTCATTCATATGGGACATGGAGCTGTAGTGTTAATACATAACTTTGGATAGAAGGTTCCAGGTACGAGGATTCGTCTCAGTTCTGAGGAGAGATGAGACACCAGTGAGACATTGCATTGTTTTGATGGCTGTAGTGCTCCCCCTGGTGGTCTGTTTTGTTTAAATATTAATCTTAACAGTAAGAGACATGTTGTCGGTGGGTTCGAGATCAGGTTGTGTACAGATGATGCAGAATGAATTAAAGAAATGTATCAATGCAACCTCACTGCAGGTCCCAAGCCTGGATAAATAAGGGGATTCTGATGTGTATATGATATAATAATAATAAAATAATAATAATATATAATAATATTATATCCGGATGTCTCACTGGTGTCTCATCTCTCCACTGAGACGAATCCTCGTACCTGGAACCTT
>JAOUQU010409724.1:0-11579 GCA_028566735.1 Ammoglanis amapaensis
ATATTACATTACGTTATAACATTTGCATGAACCACTAAAGCAACCTTATCAAGAGCTGGATCAAGCTTCTCTAGCTGAAAACATGCCTATAATTACCTGATACAATAACAAACATAAGCTAAATAGTCTAAGGCACACCCCTGTTTGAAATGATCATCCTGCAGACTGGCGATACCTGTGTACCAGATGAAAGTCATTATCTTTCAGTATGACACGGTCATAAGATTCCATTTTTTTGCCAGTCAGAGGCTGCCTATATTAAATGCTGTCATTCTGACACATTAAGAAGCATAATCAAGAACCTCGTCACATATTATTAAGCCACATGCTGTTTCAAGAATATATTCAATAAAATAATAAAGTTACAGCCAGTCAAGCATCAGCTGAATTAGTCTAAAGCACACCTTTAGAGAATTTAAAGTCCTCTAAAAACTTAAAGCAGAGAAAAAAGCCTTTTGTGGAGTGACAGATCACCTTCAGTGAGTTCAGTGTAACATCATAGCCATCTTACAAACATTGTGGTTGTCATGCTCCATACATGCACTCAGTTGCTAGTTAACCACGGTTCCTTCTTTGAAGCACTTTTGATAGACAATGACCACTGCAGAGCAGGAACATCCCACAAGAGCTGCAGTCGTCTGTTGCTCATTTTTTCTGCTTCTAACACACTTTGAAAATAAAATGCTCACTTGCTGTCAAATGTATCACAGATTCTAACATGTGCCAGATCGTTGTTTATGGGATTGATATTGATAGTAGAATTCCACACCTAAGAATCAAAAATCATATTTTAAAACCTGTAGCCTATGATGAAGACATTGGAAACCAATCTAGGTTCATTTTAATAGATTTAAATTGACCTTATTAGATTCAAAGAAATGAAGCAACATTTTGGAAAAATCGTATTTTGATCTGATCTAAACAACAAAAGTCCTCACCCAGTCTAACAAATGCAGTCCGGTTCATCACCTGTTCTAATGAACTGGAAATAAAAGACTTACAAAAAGCTTTGTTGCTGTGTGGAAATAAATCCTAGCACTCAGGTTTTAAAACGCAGTAAAAAACTTCAACAAAAATGGGGGCAAAAAGAGTTATGATTCCTTATAACTGCCTCTTGTTTTTAAGAGTAGCAACAGATGGACGAAGCTAAGAAGCAGAAACTATTAATGGTGTTTAGCACAGACCTGCTAAAGCTGAAATCAAATCTCTTCCAGACATCTACCTGGAACATGGGCAGGGTAGGATAGAAGGATAGGGGTAGGATAAAAATGAACAGGAAGTGAAGCACTAGATTTATAGTCACGATTACAGCAGAATTATTGATATATCTGATGAAAAAACCAGGACAGATCACTATGAAGGCTTTTGCTGTGTGGGGGACAACTGCAAATTATTAAGTAAGACCTCAGGAAATAGATTTCATATAGTTTTAGATGTGATTCCAGCTCAGACTGTTTTGGCATGAAAATAATGATATCAATAATTTAAAAACTTTACTAAAACATTAATTTTTTTATTTAATGCCAATTTTTGTTTCCTATCTTGTAATGTACTATCAAATACCTTTACTGCCTAACCTCTCGATTACTGAAACAGTACACATCTTGTAGTCTGTGACAGTGTAGCCCAATAAGTTTAATAGGAAAAACTTAATTGAAACACTTTCGTTTCATTTTTTTCTATTAAATTTACACTTATATTGGCCAAGTGGTTAACACTGTATTGCCCTATAGCCAAATTGGTGAATAGGCATGTGTGTATTTGCTCAGCAATGTGCCCTGTCCAGGGTGTTTCTGTGTGCCTTGGGCTACAGCACCCTGAATGAATAAGTGGTTAAAAACTGAGTGAGTGAGTGCGACAATAATTTGGAGGCCAGTTCCTCTAAGTGTTCCTCCAAGTCTTTGAGTGTGATTGTTGATTTCCTGTCCAATTTGCTTATTAAATTAAGGCTACTGGTATGTATTTTATTGTGTTTGCATTTGGATTTGTTCTATTTCCATTTAACACTCGCTTTCCTGTGATTTTAAGTTTAAAGCCTCCACTTTTCTGCTAACCAGCAGGAAGCTATCAGCCAACTCTTGTTATGTAAATGAATGGCAGCAAGAACCCCACACTTCACCCCGCACCCCAGGTTCACTGGCAACCTTCCTGTAATACTTCACAACTAAACCTGATAGATGTTCTCAGCACAGCACATAGCAGAAAATATAAATAATAAATAATATAGAACAATAAAAATGTCATATTAACTAGAGATTAAAATAGAGATTAAAGTCATTTACTCAGAGATTAATGCCACAGAAGAATGGCCATTGCAATCTCTTTATTTGAAACGACTTTGTAATAAAGTCTTTATTATTCATAGGAACATGAAGCACCGGTGATCTCGATCTGGGTCAGATCTACAACCGAGGCAAAGAAATAATCAACAGGAAACAGTTTTCTATAGTATAATAAAATTCTTACTTTCAGCAAGACTGCGTAATAAAAGATTAAGAAAATAAATACAATAGCAGAACATACAATATTAAATATACAAGTTTTTTACTATCTGCCTTTGAATGAACAGTAATGTGATATGTACATCATTTACAGTTGGGAACATGACTCTTTTGTACAGCAAAAATGTGTAAAGAATGTGTATGATGTTTGGTATGTTTTCCACGTGTAAGCACAATATTTAAGAAGTGTTTGTTTTCCCCCCACAGTTCAAAGCCCCCAAATTCCAAAACACCTGGTAAAGATTCCTACAATAAACTACTCAATTATTTGACAAGTTACTAAAATCCGAAAAAAAATTATAGACTAAAATGTTACTTTATTTTATGTATTTATTTAGTTAGCCATGTAGGTGCATGGGCTAGCCAGATGGCAGAGCTGAGTTTCCAACCAATGCGTTTGAAATGACAGCTCTGATGTGCTGGAGTGTATTTTTACCTCTGCATCACCTGAGCATCCACATTTCTTCTTGAAAGCCTTATTTCAGTACCAGAAGAAATTCCCATGATAAACCCACAAACTCCACTCCAGAGACCAATAATCAATAATCCAATAAACAAACCTGGGCCACAGAAGCTTTGCAACACCAGTATTATTATTTTTAGATGGCAGAGTCTGACAACATGTTTCCATGCTTAACTTTGCTCATCTCCAAAATTCAACTCAAGTTTAGCAAATGTGTAATTAGTCTAAACATCATTATAGTAATTGCATTGCTGTTCTTGCTTAAATGGAGCAATCATGGAGGGGGTGTTTATACATTGGAATGACATTAGCAGTGCAAATGTTTGTGCTTCTAATGAAAGCTAATGAAAGTAACACTGACTGCTTTATGATTCTTAGATAATTGAAAATATAATGAAGGGTAAAGATCTCAGAAGAACGAAAGGGATTTACAGTTCAATATCTTCTTTAAACAGATGTATACAATAACATTAAATCTGGAATGCGATTGGATGATTTAACCCAACAGGGACCCCCGGCATACGTTATGAATTCTTGTATCAGACAAATCTAAATCCTGGATGTTTTACCTTAAACTTGTTGTTAATCCTTAATCCTATTAAAAGTAACTACATTGTTCTAATATTCTCAAGTCAAAAACACAGACGAACAGAGTTCAGAGGTAACAGAGGTAAAGGACGTACACCCCCGAGTTACATTATCATTCCCCTGCTCTTTTGCACAGTTTCAGCGGTGAGCTGACTTGGTAGGTAAAGACACTTTCCTTACAGATACATGTATGGTTATGGACAAAAGCTTTCAAAACATTGAGTTTTGTTGCCTTTGTTGTTTGTTCATATGTTCAAATCTTCATATGTTATAATCAAGAACGATTATAAGCAATACATTTGTTTCTTAAGAGCCTTGCTCAAGGTCCCAGCAGCGGCTGTTCGCAGTTACTGCCCAACTCACTATGCTGCTGAAGTCCAAGCAATAAAACCAACCATGATCCTGACCAATACACCATGATAAAACAATCAATTAACCTGCTTAGGTCACTGACTTGTCCAGTGCCTTAACACAGATTATTTGATGCAGAGCACAAGACAGAAGTGGTCTAATGTCAGAACTTGCAGAGGACTGCGGTCTGACCTAATTTCTATTAACCCGGCCCTTTGCTATATTGCCAACATAACATTTAAAGCACAAGTCTGGGCAATGAGAGAGACTTCTTCCCTGTGAAACACATCATCATGCCTAATCAATGTGGCCACAATACGATCTTTCATTAACAACAATATCCTAAAGTCTACTGTTTGTCCATCTTGTTTTGTTACTTTTAGATACCTATGGAACCTCTGAACTAATATTCCTGATATGACAATCGATTTGATTAAGGCCGAAAATTCAGTCCATAAAGTTTGTCTATTGCTGGGTGGCTGGTTGGTACTAACACACAGAACTAATCGAATGTCTAGTTAAGTAAATGTTTGTGTGCATGTCAACCTTCAACAATAAAGACTGCATGGTAAATAAATGCATGCATACATGCAAATGCAAACAGAAACACAATGAAAATGACAACCGTGTCTGCAGAAGCAACAGCAATGGGGTTTTTTTCTAGCCAAGAAACCAGAGGAGCTAAAAATAGTCGCACTAAAAAGCTACTGCCATATGGAGCATACAAATAATACAGAGGGTATTTCTTGGATACTGGAAGAAAATTTGAAGATTGACAGCTGAAGTGTAATACCTGCTTTTAATTAAAAAGAGTTTAATAAATGTCAAACAGATTATAGATTTCTATGACATTGTTGTTTTGCCTGATTGTTTAGTATATACTGCATTTTGCATCTGACTTGCGTGTGTACAAGGGCTATGTGTATAAAGAGAAATCAAGCCAGGCCTGATATAATTACTATCATTCACGGACTTTACACAGTGTGGTACACTATAATACACTATATTACACTATATGAAAACTATATTTTATACAAATTTTATCTAGTATCTTTATTTGTATTTCTTTTTTTTTCTTATTATAGTGTCTATTTAAGTAGGGACAGTGTAGCCTAGTGGGAAGAGCGTTGGGCTGGGAACCCAAAGGTTGGGGGTTCAAGGGTCCAGGCTCTGCTACACTCCGCTACACTGCTGGGTCCTTGAGCAAGACCCTTAACCCTGTCTGCTCATTGTACTGTATATGTGTAATGACAAATAAAATTGGATTTGAATAAAATATACAACTTGTACATAAATTACAAACAACAATACCATCAGTAACATGTAAACAGACCTTCTGTCAGTTACAAGTAGCAAAGATTACACATTGGTTACATACTTTGGATTTTTTTTCTGACCAATCACAGTGGAGACGCTGCTGTTTTGTAATTAATTAACTCTTACGAGTTTGGCATGAAGTTCATATACACTGGAAGAACACTAGATGGCGCTGAGTTTATGAGGCTTCTCTGTCTCTGTGACGACGAGTGAGAAAGGTCTTTAGTGATGTTTTTAGCTGATCGATATTGAACAACGGATGCTTTTAAATGCTGGATCGTAAACCAAACATTGTAAACATCAAGACACCACATCGCTATGTAATAATGAAAACTTTAACTACAAGCGTGCACACACTATTCTTTTTATGGCAGTAACAGTGTCTCTCAGTGCACACTGGGAGTGCACGAGGGAGTTCACATCCTGCGCCATGATGCCGATTCGACACAGAAGTATAAATCAGCCTTAAAACAGAAGCGATCAAGCTACCTACTCTTTTGTAAGAATATTATTATTTTATAATATTATAAGCAAATTAATGAAATACAACATACAAACAACGTCACAAACAAAAGTAGTAAAATCATTTCACGGTACACTTCAGTTGAAATTCCCTTTATTAAATAAAGCTTCAGTTTACGGATTACAGAGGATTATCATCCCAGTGCGGCACGTCTTACGTCTACATTGTTATTTATGTATTCAGCAGAAAGGCTGTAATGATAAAGTAAATCACAGTGAATGCATTTCATATTAAGAAATATCTCATCTCATTCCACATCTTCGCTTACGGCACAGTAAAACATTTCTCGTTACTGCTAAATGCCAGTTTTAAATCTGCTGAGTTCATTTTTATGGGTCTTAATTTAGTCTCGAGGAGCTGGCGTGAAACTTGCTATGGAAATCATAACACGATGAATCTGTTGAAGGATATATGAGAACAAGGAGCTGTCGGAGTCTAAAGTAACTGAAGATTGCAGGAACGAGGCCGAGATATACGCTGCTGAGATACGAGCAGACAATAAGACGACTTTTAAAAAGGCAAAACTGTGTCCACTTAAGTTTTGACATTGATGTATAGGCTTGAACTTTAAGAACCGGTGTCCAGTAGCAATGTGGTGGATAATAGATCTGTCTATTTATCTATCTGTCTGTCGGCTTAATCCACCGATCTGTCTGTCTGTATACCTACCTACATATCATCTGTCTGTCTGTCCAACCATCTGTCTATCAAATCAAATCAAGGTTTATTTGTCACATACATAATTATACACAGTACAGCCGGCTGTGAAATGCTATATGTCTGTCTATCCGCTTGTCCAACTACGTTATATATTTATTACCTTTTCAATCTGTCTGTCTGTCTTTCTACCTAATCAGGCGCAACAATATGACCATCTTTCTAATACCATATCTAATATGTAATGCTCTCTCATACACAATAACTTTTCTTCCCTTACTTGTCAATGGACCTTGGTTTACCACTGTTCCTGCCTTGAATGACCTTTGATAGACACTGACCACTGCAGGCCGCAAGAGCTGCAGTTTAGGACATTCTCTGACACTGCCGAGATAATCTAGCCCTTGTCAAAGTACCATTTCCCCCTTCTTCTAGCATCAACTTTCAGAATAAAGTGTAGAATTGTTGCTTATTATATCCCACCCAGTAACAGTGGCTATGGATCATCATCAGGCTTTGAATCATTATACAATACATCTCTCTTCGATCCAGTAGGTTGTGTTCCAGTGTGTGTGTGTGTGTGTGTGTGTGTGTGTGTGTGTGTGTGTGTGTGTGTGTGTGTGTGTGCATTACTCCAAAACCGCATTCAAATATATAAATCAAAATGAAAATGACTTTCATTCATGTTTGATATCACCGCAGAGCGATCTCGCATCTTTCTTTTCTTAGAAGCTCCATGTCACTTCAAACATCTACAAGGATATTTAATCATTCGCTTTCGCTAAACATTTTATTCTTCAAGTGCCAGATTAGCTTTAGTCTATCCAGAGAGCCCACGACAGAGACCACCTGCTGTGCCACCATGCCACCGTGGATTTCTCAACACGCCTTTACATTTCCTTCCCTCATTACTGTAATGGATTCAGGTCCGACGCCACTGAAAACTAATACATGCCAAGGAAAGCGCTCTCTGAGCCGCCGGAATCCCCCAGGTTGTTATTCCAAAGCCTTGGTGAGGACGACTGTAATGAAAAAGTAAAAACCAGCCACTGCAGCAGTAATTAATACGTATGACATATAACGTACATCTAGAACGCCGACACTGTTAAGAGTATGTAAATTAAATCAATGTTTAATTCTTATGGCTTCATATTTATTTATTCCGGTAATTGTTTCTGCAGCAGGAATTGCTGCCGGCTAAGGCTAAAACATGAACGTCAATGTGCTGGTATGCACAAATGTTTACAGGAATTTCGGATATTCGGCTATAATTTCGGATATTATTAGTCCCGTAAAAAAAGTCCAGTCAATATTTAGTTTTACTACAGTTTAATCCTATTTAGAGTCACAGAACCTGAACAGGTTGCCAGTCTGGTGCAGTGTATAGAGGCAAACACACACGACAATTCCGGCATCTCCAGCTAACCCGACTGCTGTGGGAGGAAACACAGACAGACAGGAAGAAGACATATAGAAATTCCGCATAAAAAGCTCAGGATTGCCTTAACCAGGAATCGACTGGCACACAGAATGACTACTTGCTGTAGGGCAACAGTGCCAATCACTAAAATGATTAGATTTCTTTGTTTGTTCATTGCAACACAATCTATTTTAGTAATCTACTATAATTAATAATAACAAAATTAATATAGAACGAGATAAAATGAATGAACAGCTTTAAAACAGACTATAGAAAAGCACTTCCACTCATAAAGCTTAACAAGGCTTTGAAATAAGAGTGAGGATGTAATTTTGGCGTCATGGTAATGATCCGCACTCATTGATTGGTACTAAATTCCTCTGAGGATCAGTTGCACACAGACAGACCTGAAAAAAAAAATCATATGCAATTATTCACAATGTCCGGGCATGTGCGTCAAAAATGCACATCAGGGAACTCAGTCGCTCCGGAGATAAAGAAACGCGAAACAAATTAGTGCAGGAGAGAAAAGCCGGAGTAATATACGGAAGCTTGGCTAGACGTCTTTATGAACAAGCACCCATGCCACCACTTGAGAAACAGTTTGTTTGGCTGCTGGTGTTCCTTCTAATCTCATTAAAACTAGAAAGAAGAACCCAGCTGCACTAAATCTGACAGCAGTGGCACCGGATAAAATATCTTCTAATTAGCAAAAACTTGGTGTGTGTTTTCCCTAACCATTCAGGGCCAAGTGAACACACATCTCTTCTTATTGCAGCCCTTGTTTGTTTTTAAAGAGACCGTTAAAAATTAGCTAGGCTTCAAAAAGCTACAAATAAAATACAAATAAAAAAAGTAAAAAAAAAATTTGAATAAATACAAATAACAATGGATTTAAAAATGTAATAAATAAATGAGGTTAAGAAGGACAAAAAATAAACTAAACAGGAGCAGAATTTTTGTAGAAGTAAAGAATATTTAAATTATAATAAAATGCAGTTCCTTACATTTACTCAATACACATTTGTTTTTTTTCATCCAATTATCCATCCATCCAACCATCCATCATCCATCCATTTAATCATCCATTCATTCAACCTTCCATCATCCATCAATTTAACCATCCATCATCCATCCAACCATCCATCCATTCAACCAGTCATTCAATCTTCCATCATCCATCCATCAAATCATCCATCCATTCAACCATCCATTCATTCAACCATTCATTCAACCTTCCATCATCCATCCATTTAATCATCCATCCATTCAACCGTCCATCCAACCATCCGTCATCCAACCATCCATCCATTCAACCATCGATCATCCATCCATCCATTCAACCAACCATCATCCACCCATTCAAGATCCCATTCAACCATCCAACATCCATCCATTCAACCATCCCTTCATCATCCATCCATCCAACCATCCGTCATCCATCCATACAACCATAAATACATCCAACATCCATCCATTCAACCATCCATCCATCATCCATCCATCCAACCATCCGTCATCCATCCATACAACCATAAATACAACCATCATCCATCCATTCAACCATCCATCATCCATTCAACCATCCATCCATCACCCACCTATTCATCCATCTTCCATCCATCTATTCAACCATCCAATTATCTAATTTTACCAACAATTAATCCTATTTATGGTCACAGTGGAACACAAACTGGGCAAAAACACCAGATCAGGTTGGCAGTCTGCTGCAGGGTACAGAGACAAACAAACTCACACGACAATTTCAGTATCTCCATTAAACCTGCCTGCACGTCTTTGGATTTCGGAAGGAAATCAGAAGAAGATGCAGAGCTGAAGGCGATTTCCAGTAATAAAAAAAATAAAAATAAGGTAATATATATGTATATGTATGTATGTATGTATGTATGTATGTATGTATGTATGTATGTATGTATGTATGTATGTATGTATGTATATATATATATATAATATTACATACAAAGAATGTTCCTTCAAATTGACATCTACACAATATGGCAGGGTTACAATATGATTAACTAACATCGACAAATTACAGACAACTGGTTTTCCAATCTTTCTTAAGCTTCCCTTTTTTGGTATGAATGATGAAAAAGATGAAAATTAAATCCCCACAGTCCTCTGGCGAAAAGTCTTTCTGAAAGATTTGTACAGAACAGTGACTCTGTACCTGCTTTCAGTCATCGTCGTGCCAGTTTTACACTCGGTGAATGGTGTACTGACGGTGTACTGACTGTGATTCAGCGTATTGCAGGAACTGGATGGAATCCTGAAAGGACTACCTTAAAATTTAATCCATGCCAGGGTGCCCGGTTGACACAGGATTTTCCACTGAGATGAGTCTAAATCACAGTTCTGCTATCAATCAGCTTGGCACCCCCTAACAGATTGAACTGGCTTTGCTAGGTGGGGAAGAACCACACATTCTTGCTCTGTAAGGACCCTGGTTAGTAGCCCAAGGCGCCTGAGCAGAAAGAAGAGAACAGAGATGGGTGTGTGTGATTCTCCATCCGTCAAACGGCCTGAAAATATACGGGTGACTGAGAAGGGGATTGAGTAATAACCTAATAATCACCTGGGGTACGATTCGAATCAGTGATTCGTTTAAGCTGAATCGATATTCAATTTAAACAGCAGAAAAGTGCTGACGCAAGATTTTTGGCTTAGTTTTTACCTACTTTGGAAATCAAAAGGCATCAATAGTTAAGATAAATAAAATACGCTAATACACTATTGTCACAAATACACTATTTTATGCTGGAATGTGTCTATAATTTCATGTTTCGAATGTTTGGTTACATCCAGAAGTAGAAAGTAACTAATTACACTTACTCACAGGACTGTAGAGGGGTCTTTTTGTGTCCTTGTACTTTTTAAAGTAGATTTTTACGATTTGTACTTTTACTCGTACTTAAAAATGTAATTCGCTGCATTTTAATTCACAGTTGCAACTTGGTGGAAGTGGGACTTATAATAATAATAATAATAATAATAATAATAATAATAATAATAATAATAATAATAATAATAATATTAGTAGTAATAATAAAAAAACACGCTACCATGTTTGAGGAATGGTACATTGAATAGGTTGCCAGATTGCTTTGGTTATGAATCATATAAACACAAAAAATCTGGCAACACTGTGCACAGTGTATTACAGATAAAAATATCACAAGTCGGATCATAAATTATTTTCATACTTTATTGGTTGTTAAATGAATCAGTTTAAACTAAATTATTATCAAAATTAAAAGACGAGTCAATGATTGAGAATCACCGACACACACAGTCAGAACTACATGACACATTACACAACCATAAACGTTTCAATAATGTATTTTGTGTATCATGTTTTTCCCATGATATTTCAATTTAAAACAACTATTGCAAAAAGTAAATGCCTTTGTAATGTTTGCATTAAACAGGAGAGGGACGCCTCATTCTATTAAAAAGTCATAGAGAAACGTTCATGAGCACATTAAAAATGAGTTGTTTTTAAACTAATGACTTTACACGTACTTAATAATAATAAAAAAAGACTTAAAGTAAGAGCACTTTCATTGGAGTCTAATATGGAGCACACGTTCCATCTCTAGTTACATCAGTAGAACGTCTCTGTTGCCATTGGCCATAAGGAACCTTAATCTTCATCACTCAGACTGTATCTAATGGAAGTTGCTTTG
Organism: Ammoglanis amapaensis; assembly: GCA_028566735.1. NCBI lineage: Eukaryota > Metazoa > Chordata > Actinopteri > Siluriformes > Trichomycteridae > Ammoglanis > Ammoglanis amapaensis. The sequence goes on from JAOUQU010409724.1 coordinate 11,528, forward strand.
GATAAAGCATAAATGCTGCATATGAAAATAATATGAAATACTCTCTGTGATT
>JAOUQU010409752.1:0-11576 GCA_028566735.1 Ammoglanis amapaensis
GCTTGATCCGTACGAACACCATGAGTGGACAGGTGATTTTAACGAGCTACCGCAAGTGACTTTTCCAGACGTGTTTATCTTGTCTGTGTCGTGAGCGCTACTTTACATGTTATCTGCATTACTACATTTGAGATCTCACATCGGTTCTTTACAACGAAACAAACATGTAAAAACGTCCCGAAGGGCAAAAATTAAAGTTCTGTAAAAGTTCTCCTGATATTATAAGCGAAGGTTCAACAACAGAACGCTTAAAAAACACAGCAGAACTTTTTTAACGTTTTATTTCATCCTTTAACGTATCTGACGCTCTTTAACGATGCGGTAGATATAATAAAAGTCCCGCTTTAAAAAGTGAAGTTTGACCATTTTACTTAAAATAAAATGTACAATTTTAAACAGCTGGGTGTATAAAAGCGGGTTATGGGCGGATGTTGGAGAATTTAGCATTTACAAAAGTCACCGGTGAGAAACACGCTGCACGGGTTCGACTCACGGTTCAACTTTTACACGAGAAAACAACGTCGTTTGCGCAACAAACAATAAATATTATTAACTAAAACTACAAATAAACTACTACAAAACAAACTAGTTAAACAGAACAAAATGACAATTTTGTAACAACGGGACTTACGCGGTGTCGGTGACCAACTCGAACCAAAAGAACGCCAACTTTCTTGCTCTCTTTATATAATCAGTGGTTCAATAATGAGATTTAGCATTAACTTTGCCCTCTAGTGGTTCGGAGGCTTTACTGCTGCTTTTCCCAGTGCGTCCCAATTCGAGGTTTGTATTCTCCGTAGGACGCCTTTAAAGGGCGTTGACGTCACAGCGCCGCGAAATGGCTGCGTTTCAATTCAATGTAGAATTATCTAATGACCACCAGGTGGCAGTGAAGTAAATGTTAAAGATATTTAAAACCGCCAGGTGATCGCCCTGCAAAGGTGTCCTACGTAGGATGCAGAGCAGGTGCAGTAAAACCTACGGACCACTAGAGGGTGGAATTAATACAAACCACTGAGTATATAAAGAGAGCAAAAAATGTCCGCGTTCATTTGAATGTTGTTTGTACCACCGACACCACGTAAGTCCCGCTTATACGTCGAGTTCCATTCTATTGTATTTTATTTAAGGTTTGTTTGTGGTAGTTTAATGTTCTTAATGTTAATTGTGCTCTGTGTAATTGTTTTCGTGTCAATTTGTGTCTCAAACGCCCCATTAAACGAGGCACCTGCAGCGCGTTAAACTCACCTGCAACTCCTTTTAATCGTTTATTTATCTAATATCCTCCCGTAACTCACTTTAATATCGCTGACTGATATACTTAATATTAAAATGTGTTCCCGTACTAAATATATTATTTTAAAAACCAACTATTCTGATTTAAAACACAGGACTTTTATTATATTTAACGGTCGCATTTGTTAATCGGTAAGAAGTTTTATACACATTAAAAATTCATAAAACGTTCCATTTTGTTTCTGGCGACGTTATTATTTATTTTTTTTAGAACTAAAACCATTTCAAATGATTTGTGTTTTTTAATTGGAACGTAAGTTTAACATTAATCTATCCATCGATTTGTATTTTTATTTTACTGTAGTTATAAGAACGTTTATATGATGTTTCACTTTGATTAAAAGTCCTGTCGAATAATTTTGTTTACGATTAATTCCCTTTTTATAACGTGACATTTATAAAGTCTTTGCTCTTAACTTCATGAGAAGTTTAAATAACTTAAGTGAAATTGCTGGGAACGTTTAATGATTAATGCAAATTAAATAGAAATAAAATGTTCAATTTGTTTTAAATTTGATCGTTTTTTATTTTATTGTTAATATTATCTGACATGGACAAACCCTTCACGATCTGTACAATGTGTGCAGGGAGACTAATTCCTAATAATAATAAAATGTTGCATTTACACGTTTGGTCATGTTATAAATACTCTTTTATGTATCACCAGTTTGATCTTTGAAGAAAAAACATGAATAAAATTTCAATTAAATCCGTTTCTTCGATTATGGAAGCACCAACGTCAATCACTATAAAAGGTCTTGCAAAATAAATCCCTGTATAAATCTAAATGTGTAAATTCTGTATCTGTGGGACGTCTGTTTTCGGCTGGTGTCTGTTAACTTGAAAAATTCTTTTTCTGTCATTTGTAGACACGGTGGTGCTACATGAGCATCTCAGTCTTCAGACTACAACTTCGCTGCAACAACCACCTCTCCATCACCACCACCACCACACCTACCACCACCACCCCACCTACCCTCACCACCACCACCACCCCACCTACCACCACAACACACCACCCCGCCGAAGACCGAAGTCTCGACACACCAGTTTGGGTTCGTATTCTTGTTGTAATTAACCTATAGAAAGAGCTTTTGTGTCTTTTGAACGAAAGGGGGCGCTAAATGAGCATTTCTGTTGTATCTTATGTTCTCGGCTGGTGTTTGTGTAGTAACCCGTAAACTCTGCCATTTGAACACATGGGGGCACTACATGAGCATTTCTACTGAGACTTCTGTTCTCGGCTGGTGTTTGTGTAGTAACCCGTAAACTCTGCCATTTGAACACATGGGGGCGCTACATGAGCATTTCTGTTGAGACTTCTGTTCTCGGCTGGTGTTTGTGTAGTTCACCTGTAAATTCGTATTCTGCCGTTTGTAGTCATGGTGCGATACGCAAGCATTTCAATCTGGAGGTGCTATTTTATCACAAGGTAGTTTTTAATAAATATCCACTGTATAAATTCTGTGTCACTAATAGAATAAACTCTGGGAAAACTGCTCGGTGCTTTTCTGTACGATGCAGAAAAAAAGTACGATTATAGAATCATTTAATTGTATTAAATGAACCTGAGCAGCAAATAGAACTGTAGCACTATTTTACTCTTATGTGAATGATATTTTTGCCTCGTTAAAGTGAGGATTTTTATTTTGATGTCACTAAAGCTCAGAATAATTGTGAATATTTAGTTGATCCTGTATATTGGTGTCACTAGAGGGCGCTAATAACGAATCTCATAAACTCGAAGCTTTTCTAATATCTGACTCTCTGTATCTTTTCAGTAAGTTGCTTTTGGTTCTTCTTGGTGTTTGTCTGTCCCTGAAGATCTTGTTTGCTGTCGACACTGCTGTAAGAACCGTTTACAATCTAAATCCTATTTAATTTAGACTAATTTATGAAACATCTACATCAAAAGTTCTTCAACGTTGTGGAATAGTCTGAAATGATCTTGTTTTAAAGTCACTAAACATTAATGATGAATTGTGGGACGTCTGTTTTCGGCTGGTGTGTCTTAACTTGTAAATTCTTTTTCTGTCATTTGTAGACACGGTGGTGCTACATGAGCATCTCCGTCTTCAGACTACAACTTCGCTGCAACAACCACCTCCACCACCACCACACCTACCACCACCACCCCACCTACCACCACCACCGCCGCCACCACAACACACCACCCCGCCGAAGACCGAAGTCTCGACACACCAGTTTGGGTTCGTATTCTTGCTGTAATTAACCTATAGAAAGAGCTTTTGTGTCTTTAGAACACATGGGGGCGCTACATGAGCATTTCTGTTGAGACTTCTGTCCTCGGCTGGTGTTTGTGTAGTTCACCTTTTTGTTCCTATTCTGTCATTTGAAAACATGGTTGCACTACATGAGCATTTCGGCTTTGACTTCTGTTCTCGGCGTTTGTTTGTGTAATTCACCTGTACATTCGTATTCTGTCGTTTGTATAGACGGGGCGATACACAAACATTTCAATTTGGAGGCGCTATTATTGATTGAAATGCTGTTGCTATTAATGTTCGGGTTGTTCCTTTTTACTCTCTAATTATTGGTGGTGGTTTTATCTTAAACAATTTCTCAGATTTGTGTGACATTAAAAGCAGGTCAAACCATGTGTGTGCTTTTCAAACTCAAAACCAGGTCTTACATGAACTGTGTGTGCTTTTCCAACTCAAAACCTCTTTCAAACGATGTGTGTACTGTCATTTGTAGACATGGGGGCGCTACATAAGCATTTCATTCTTGAGACTTCTGTTTTTGTTTGGTGTGTTTGTTGCAACAGCGCTGTTGGTGTTTTTCACCTGTTGAAAGACCCGATTGTGTCAATTGAACACATGGGGGCGCTACATGAGCATTACAGCTTAGACTTCTGTTCTCGGCGTTTGTGTAGTTCACCTGTACATTCGTATTCTGTCGTTTATGCTATTAATGCTCGGGTTGTTTCCTTTTGCTCTGTAATTATTGGTGGTTTTATCTTAAACAATTTCAGATTTGTGTGACATTCAAAGCGGGTCAAACCATGTGTGTGCTTTTCAAACTCACAACCGGGTCAAACCTGAACGGTGTGTTTACTCAAAACCAGGTCTAACATGAACTGTGTGTGCGCTTTTCAAACTCAAAACCGGGTTTAACATGAACTGTGTGTGCGCTTTTCAAACTCAAAACCGGGTTTAACATGAACTGTGTGTTTATACACAACTGGGTCAAACTTGAGTGGTGTGTGTGTGTGTGTGTGTGCTTTTTCAAACTCAAAATCGGGTCGCTATCTGAATGGCGGTTGTTTATGCGCAAAACCTGTACGGTGTGTTTGGCTTTTCAAATTCAATACTGGTTCAATTCAAACTTGATCCTAAATCTCAAGTTAAACAGTGTTTGTGGCTGAAACTGTGTGAAGCAACTCTGTAACCTGAACGGTCTTACGTACCTCCATCTGTTTATCTAAACTGTTTGTGGTTTAAATGTTGTCCAGCTCTCACGCTGATGTGTGTAAGTACAAAAGTTTTCAGTCGGTGGCAGGATTGTTGCTGATTCATCTGAGCGGATAAACACTGTGTGTGTGTGTGTGTGTGTGTGTGTGTGTGGTGGGGGGGCGTCCACTGAGTGGATCTCCATAATAATGACTGTTTTTAGCATTTAGGTTTTTCAGTGAGTACCATGATGTTTGGGATGAACATGATTATGATACAAACGACGATGACCATAAACATGTTTATAATCGTGTTTAACACAAGGAGTCTAAAGTCAAAAATCTAATGAATAGTAAGTACTGATCTTTTTGTCATTCGAGTACCGTGCTAATGTGGTTGGACCTGATATTGATGCAGATTTATGAACCGTATGTGTTTGATTTGATCGGTTTCTTTCACAGAATTTGATTGTATTTTGCATTAAAACAAAATCAATGGAAGTTTAAAGCGGTCAATCTAAACTGTGACTTATAAATGTTTTTGTCATGGTTTCATATCAATTTTAGTTTCTTTTATTGCCATGTTCTTCCCATCTCTAAAACCTTGTTTTACAGATGGACGTGTCTACGGAGGCCATTAAAACCTCACTTACGACGGCTTTTTAAAAATTTCTTTTTTTTCCAGTGATGTTAATTTGGGATGAAGATGATTAACACAACGTCACGGAGGATTTGTAATGCAAGTGCATTTTTATTGGTGCTGGTGAGTACGGTTTTGATGGAGCTCTAGACGGTTACAATTCTAATGTACAAGGACTTGGTGATGAGGATGATTGAACAAATCTTTAATGATTTGAACACAATTTTCTCTAGTCCACTTAGGAGGATCGAGTGTGGATCTTGTGAGGATTCCCCACCACCGCCGCCGCTCATCACCAAGTTAAGTAACGTAGCAATTCCTGAAAATGTTTGTCATTAATGATCTTTTACCCACTTCAGTATCGTTCCTGATGTGAGAAACGTTTGCATTTTCATTTTGATGCTCCAATGTCTCTGTGGTGTCTATTTCAACTGAGCACTTCATCCTCACTCGGGCTGCACATGATTTGTTTTAAATCAACTTTATCGTTTACTAACAATCGTACTAATTTCGTTTTTATGTTTTTGTTTGCAGTGTTCCTGTCCTCCCATGAGGCCCGGAGGTCCCTGCGGAGTCCACAGAGTTTTTCCCCTCCACAGTCGACAGAGGCTTGCTCAGCAGGTGAAGATTAGTTTTAAATCTTTGGACTGGATTTTCTTCACTTGTTTTAAGCTGCTTTAGGACTGTTTCTGTAAAAAGTGCCGTAAATAAGATTTGCATTAATCCTTCAACCCGTTCATTCTGACCCACTTCTAAAACTTATTGTGAAGGCTCTGTGTTGATATTAATGTTAAAATACATTATTAATTCTGTGTTTAATCTGGAAGGCGGTTCGAGAATCTTTTTTTAGTCCCACAATGGGGAAATTTATTTATTATTTATCTTAAACTTAGAATTAGATTCTTTACAAATGTGTTTGTGTCAGTAAGGTAGTTATTAGTTTATTTATAGATGCATCTGTGTCAGGAAGGTGGTGCAGCAGGCCACTGTGCCGTCTGACTGGTGTGGACGCTTTCAAATAAATGTCTAGTAAATAGTTAACTAATAAATCAAATAAATCTTGTAAAATTTGCATGTCTTTGTTCAGGAGAGTACTTATTAATTCTTTATTAACGTGTTTGTGTCAGGAAGGTAGTTTAGTTCTAAGCGTCTTTGTCAGGAAGGTGGTGCAGCAGGCCACTGTGCTGTCTGACTGATGTGGACACCTTTAAAATAAATAAATTTACTAAGATTAATGTATTTATTAGTTTATTAATTCTTTATAAACGGGTTTAAGTCAGGAATGTAGTTAGTTTATTTCTAAACGTGTTCGTGTCAGGAAGGTGGTGCAGCAGGCCACTGTGCTGTCTGACTGGTGTGGACGCTTTCAAATAAATGTAATAAATTTTTATATTAATAATTAGTTAATCAGAAGATTAATTAATAAGATAAATAGTTAACTAATAAATCAATTAAATAAGTCTTTGTTCAGGAGAGTACTTATTAAATCTTTATTAACGTGTTTGTGTCAGGAAGGTGGTGCAGCAGGCCACTGTGCTGTCTGACTGGTGTGGACACCTTAAAAATAGTCACTAAGATTATAAATAATTATTAAACTAATAAATCTATTAAACCTGTTTGTCAGGAAGGTAGTTGTTCGTTTCGTTCTAAATGTCTTTGTCAGGAAGGTGGTGCAGCAGGCCACTGTGCCGTCTGACTGGTGTGGACCTTTAAAATAAATAAATTTACAAAAAATAAAATAAGTGTTGAAAAAGAAAAAAAGACTTCATCAGTTACTTATTTACAAACTTGTTTATTTAATGAGTGTAGTTTCATTTATAGACGTATCTGTGTCAGGAAGGTGGTGCAGCAGGCCACTGTGCTGTCTGACTGGTGTGGACACCTTTAAAATAAATAAATTTACTAAGATTAATGTATTTATTAGTTTATTAATTCTTTATAAACGTGTTTAAGTCAGGAATGTAGTAAACGTGTCTGTCAGGAAGGTGGTGCAGCAGGCCACTGTGCTGTCTGACTGGTGTGGCCGCTTTTAATATAAATAAATGTCAAGAAAAACAAGTTTAACTTGCAAAAATTTAACTATCAATTTCTTTGTGTCAGAAAGGTGGTGTGACCGGTGTAAACACTTTAAAATAAATGCATATTAGTATGAAAACTAAAGCGAATTAAAAAACGAAGCCTAATCAGAATAAATGTATTTCCTTAATGTGGGACTAATAAATGATTTTCTCTTTTTATACTGAGAAAAAAATGATTATTTCCTACCAAAAACTGGGGTTGAACGATTAGTTGTAAGTAATTGTAGGAACGTTAATGATGTAAATGTTTAAATGCATTAATAATTTTTCTAATTGTAGGTACGTTTATGATCAAAACTATTAATGCATTTACATGCCCACAGTTTATGAAAAATGATGTACCAATAAACTTGACTTGTGTTTTATTACTTGGATATCAATTAAAATGTTGCAGAAAATTTATTTCTTAGTCATTAAGTTAGTATTCTTGTATCTAATAAATGTACGAAATGTGTTGTACGAATAAACTTGACTTGCCTTATGTGTTTAATATCTGTACCTGCAATTAAAATTATTATTGAAATTTAATTGTGATTTTGTATTTTTGTGTATAATAATCTCTCGATATTGTGACTGAGTGGACGTTTGTTTTTATGAGTGCTATTGAAGGTTGAAATGCCTGATTTGCTTTGGTGAAAAAACGAAATCTCTGTCCATAGACTTATTTTCTTTGTGGGCCCCAATTTGTTCCAATAATATGCAGCACAACCATCCTAATACAAACCCTAAAATTATAATTATAAAAACTTTACTTCTCCTTCCCTCGTTTACGTTTAGAGGATGGGAGCACTAATGCTGGGATCTTGTTGCGTAGCCAATCACTGACAAAATGGGGGTTATTTTACATGATCTGTGGTGATTTCAAGTACAAACTTAATAACTGACGTGCTCTCATTTATCAAAACCACCTTTTCTGTAACTTTTAAGCGTCCTGTGCTCGGGTACGAGAGTTTTTCATAACATAACCTGATGGATCTTCTTGTCTGTGTCTGGGTGCAGCGTTTCTGACCGCACTGTTGTAAACTTTAAATGATGGGGTCACGGCCCAGTCGAATATATAGTGATTAGAACATTGTGTTCCCTCTGCACTACGGAATATTCCTGTTAATTATTTTTAATATTTCATTTAAACTAGGGCATTTTACGGACTGCAAATTTAACTCAAGAAAACCCTATTGGAGTTTATCCTGTCTGAATTCTGGGATTGAATTATTGACTAGGTGAAAACAGCTATTTTAACTAATTCTGGCATAGGACCGGGGCAGCGTCAGATACTCAAACTTGGACTCAAATTTAAAGCGATGAAGAATTGGACTGAATCAGGTGTGGACCAGAATGTTTCTCACTTTAATCATGGCCAACAATGTTTTTTTTTTTTTAATTAATCACTTCCTATTGTAAAAATATTGGATAACCACCAGGTGGCAGTAATACAACACAACATGTAACATTTAATAACCACCAGGTAGAAGTATTATAGTGACATAAATGTAGAAATGACCACTAGGTGGCAGTGGTACAGCGATGTGGATGTAATATATTGTAAGCACTGGGTAGAAGTTCGAAACATTTAATAACTAAAACATTTCATACTGTGCAGGAGGTGCAGTATATTTAATAACCAGCAGGCGGCAGTAATACAGTGATCTATGCGTAATAAACACTATTTAATAATAACCGCTAGGTTAAGTGATGTAGATTTTAGTAAAATACAGTAACCACCAGGTTAAAGTGATATAAAAAATATTTAGTAACCACCAGGTGGCAGTAGTACTGTGACAATTATATGAATTAACAAATTAAACTTGGTCTTATGACTTCAGTGGCTCGGTTGGTGAAGCTTCAGTACCTAGAAGGTTTGAAAGTTCAGTATTCTCAACTGGCAACCTGTTCAGGTGTTTAGTGTATCTCTGGAGGCTGTGAATCGGAGCTGTGTGTGTGTGTAACCTGCAGCCGTGTGTGATTATCTTTTGCTTTTTGGGATTTAACAGCCAAATCACACACACTTGTGATTACTGTATGATTTAATAAAGTGAGTGACAAATATAACTTGCACTTCTTATTGAGTAATATTACTTAACGCTTAAACGTTAAGGAAAAGGTGGTTTTGATAAATGAGTACGTCAGTTATATAAAAATAAAAAGACAAAAATGCTCAGAGGGGCACTGATGGACCTCCAGGTGGAGGACCAGCATTGAGATCGACTCCCTATACAAAGGCATCGACTTCTACACCTCTTCAGGGGCACGCTGGACCCCGTGGAGAAAGCGTTGCGAGACGCAGAGCTTGGCAAAGCCCAGGTCCATGATATCGTCCTGGTTGGAGGTTCGACCCGCATCCCCAAGATCCAGAAGCTCCTGCAAGACTTCTCTAATGGAAAAGAACTCAACAAGAGCATCAATCCTGATGAGGCTGTTGCCTACGGTGCAGATAAGTGGTTTGTTTTTGCTATGGTGTAGCTTAGTGGTTGGCACCATCACGGCAAGAAGGCCCAGGTTCGATTCTGTGTGGACTTCCCATGTCTGTGTGGTTTTCTGGCAGGTTTCTTCCTACATTACAAAGTCATGCAGTTATTAAATGGATATACTGAAATTGTCGTGTGTATTTCTGAATGCTGCAACATACTGGCGACCTGTTCAGGTGTTTATTGTATTTGAAACAAACAAATGTACAGAACTCATGGATGCATTTTGAATCTTTCGGGTAAACGTTTCATACACAGTTTGTGGTTAGACTCAGATTTTCTTTTGTCTTTCAAAAGACACTGAAACATGTTAAAAGATTAAATCCACTTGAAGTGTTTGTGGGTTTAATGTCTGGTTTTAATTGTTATTAATTTATCAGTTTAATAAGCATTTGTTTTTAGCTTTAGTTTACATACTTGTTGTACAATTCATTCAGTGGAATGTGTATAGTTTTTTCTTTACCTCATGGACATTATTACCCATCAACCCATCCATCCATCCACCTCATCATCCAATTTCCAGTTTTACCAGCACTTAATCCTATTTGGGGTCAAGTTGAGACAAACACTAGTCGAATACAGTAAAAACCTGAACAGGTCAACAGTCGTTTCCAGGATAAAGACACCAAACACACGACAATTTTAGTATCACCAGTTAACTTGACTGTATATTTAAACTGTAGGAGGAAACCCACACGGACACAGGGAGAACATGCAAACTCTATTACCACTATAATGTTAGGACATGAACCTTTCATTGACGAATCACAGATTCTCACAAACGTTTTGTGTTTCAGGTTTTTTATTCTAGTCGGACACGATTCGAAGTTCGTCTTTTTTTTCGGATTAGAATTCCTGAAAAATATCTCACTTCCTGTGGAGTCCTGACAGAGGAAGTATATCCATGTTTATTGTAGGCTAACTTCCTGTTTTTAGATTCTTTCTGATACCACACATCTGAGCTTCCCTTCAGAAAACTTCCCATTATCGTTTTCTTCCAATTCTTCTTAACATCAGACTCAGACTTTGTCTAACGTGTGTTTTAAATGTTTGGAAAGATCTTTGTGCTGGCGTTTAAGCCTCGAGACTGAAGACAGGAACTGGCTCTGACCCGTTTCCTCACTAATGACTGACCTGAAAAGGGTGTAGGCTCGGTTTGAACATTGTGTGTGTGTGTGTGTGTGTTTGTTCGCGCACGTTTCCTTAACACTCACTTACTCACACACATTAACATCATATTATTTAGGCCTATCATTTAAAATACACAATCACAAGACCAAAGTACACAATCATGCCAGCAGTCTGTGATCAACAGGTACAAATGAGTTTTTATAGACACACAGTTAGTTATTAAGAAATCAAATAAAGATGGCCAGACAAAACATGAACTATCAGATCTATACTAATTATCTGCATTAATAAAATAAAATATCGATCAGACAGGCAGACAGAAATGTTGCCACTTGAGATTTGTCATTGAAAACTGTATTAAATGTCATGAAAGCTTTTGAGAATATACCGTATTGTACTGTAATAGACCCGAGTATAAGCCGCACCCGAATCTAAGTCGCACCCTTAATTTTGAGAAGGATTCAGAAAAAAATATATAAATTGAGAGAATAAAACTTGATCTAGTATTTTATTCTCTTTGGACTGGTGTGGTGGATACTGGGCTCAAAGCTCAC
>JAOUQU010409763.1:0-11576 GCA_028566735.1 Ammoglanis amapaensis
CCAATGGAATTTGGCCGACTAGTAATTTTTTTGGTCGACCAACGAATAATCGATTATTTGCGGACAGCCCTAATTATTACCCTGTCATTGCTGCTGTGATGCCCTGCCATTACGCTGCTACATGATGCCTTAGTGTAGAGATGGTATAAGGCAGGTGACGTGCGGAACCTAATTACTTGTCAAACATAAGGTTTGCTGTTCTGCCAGATGTTGCAGATGCCCTGTACATACTGTTTAACAAACATGCATATGACAGTGGTTTGTTATTAAAAGGGTTTTCTTGCTGTCTTGCACTGAATAATTGATTTATGGCTGAAAATAGTTGGATATACTTTGGGAAAAACATCAGAAAGGTTCCAGACTGTGCCAGTTCATATTTGTAAAGGACGATGTGGTTCTGATTTTGTTTTAAATCTTTGCACTATGATATTTCTTGCCACAGTTTGATAACATTTGCAGACTTGATGGCTTTGGTTTGATGGCTTGGCTTTTGTCCTGTGATCCCAGGTGTGTGTCCTACCAAACTGTCAAATAAATGTAAACGGATTGACTCAACCTAGACACATCTTTTTTGGTAAATAGGATGCATCTGCACACAATGTGGTGTCCCACGGCAAAGAGTTTGAACATTTTGGTTGAATAAGTGTAGATTGATGGGTAAAAATAACAATTTTGTTCATGCAAAATCTAATTCACTGCACAATAATGTGTGCAAAAAGTCAAGTGGAGGAGGGTAGCAGTTTATGATTCTGCTGTTTGTAACGACATATTATAATGTCGTAGAACTAACAAAAGACTAACAAAAGCAATGACAGTAATCGAGTAAAACCACCATAGTTGCTGCATTTAAATAGGAGACCAGTAATGAAATGTCATTGAAATTTTTTTTTCTTTGCATAGCATAGTGAAAATACACAAGCATGTCCTACAGACAGTTTGGTTATATTATCAAAATTTTGCAGATAATTATTTGGGGTGGCACAAGGACGAAATAGTTTGCAATGTCTCATCACAACAAGAAGTTCCTGGGTTTGATCCCCAGGTCAGGAGGTCCGGATCATTTCTGGGTGGAATGTGTATGTTTTTTTTCCCAAGTCTGTGTGGATTTACTTGCTCTGGTTTCCTGTCACAGTCCCAAAACATACAAGTCACATTTGAATTAGAGATATTAAGGAGCTACTATTCCTGCTTTTACCAAAAGTATAAAACATGACATTAAATCCTACAACTTAAACATAGCAAATATTATAAAATGGTGTAATATTTTTACTCAGCCTTATTTTATTAAAGTATGTGCGTAACTATGTTTGTTTTTCAGTGCATGCCAGTTTGGGGTGTAGAAAGATGCTGCAAAGGCACTTATTTAACATATTTGAACTGATAGGTACATAATATCAAAAACAGATTGAAAGCCCCTGATATAAACACCTTGTATTAATTTTCAGGTTATTGTGTACACAATGGCTAAGAATTGCTCAATTAATCATATGCTAATCAAAATCTGTCTGTGCAGTCGACACCTTCTGTTAGTAGCTTGTCTCCTTCCCTGTAATAAAAGGTGTCTAGTTAGAAACGCTGCTCATCAAACGAATGAGTCGCGCCTGCGTGTTGAGTTCTGCGGTCGAACCCCGGACAAACCCCCCCCCCCAGTATCCTTGCAGCCTAAACTGAAGTGGAGTGCCAAGTTCTAATCACTGTTGTTTTCAACAAACGATATTATAATATGGATAAGTGTGTGTGTGTGTGTGTGTGTGTGTGTGTGTGTGTGTGTGTGTGTGTGTGTGTGTGTGTGTGTGTGTGTGTGTGTGGCACTGATAGCTGTCAGGTCGAGTGCAGATAAGAGATCAGTGATGAGGTGTGGGTGAGATTGATGTTATATGATTAAAATGTAAATGCGTAATGTGGGCGAGGAGATGCAGGATAATTGAAGTCAGAGATGATGAGAAAAGTAAGGATTACAGCATGCTTGAAACAGAGTGGGGAATACTGCCGGTCCTCCTTTCTCAATTGAACCCTATTTAACCTATCCTTCTACTCATTTTGCTCTCTCAATCAACCACACTTTCCCTCTGTCTCAGTCTTAAATCCTATATTATGTTTATATTTTATTGTATGATTAGATTTACTTTATACTGTGGTTCACTCACACATTATAGGTTCCTTTGAATCATGGGTCACCAACCTTTTTACTGAATAATAACTAAATAATAACTAGAACATGTGAACAGAGCACCCATAACAATTAAACAAACTCATAACCCATAACATTAAGCGATCACTACAATATATTACATAGATTGTCACTTTCTAATTTACACCAATGCAAGTGTGATTTAAAAAAGAATAGCGACAACAAAAATTAATGCTGCTCACTTGTAAGTGTCACTATAATGAGCTATTTTTAGAACAGGCCCGCGGGCAACTTATAAGGTCCTTGCGGGCGACCTGGTGCTTTAAATAGTTTAGCTTCCTTTTATTTTATGAATGTAGATGACAATTGATACAAATTGTAAATACAAATTGATTTGTACAAATTACATCTAGATTTTGAGTTTTTCTATCAGTCGCTCTATGTCTTTACATTTAAGTTGTGCGTTGGGTTATCATGCTTCTGGTGAAAAACTGGTTTTAAAATGCACTATCTGTCTTTTCTTTACGGAACATCTGTTAACCATAGTTTTTACATAGATGCCATACACTACAGCAGTGTTAAATGAGAAACAAGTCTTACATTGTTTTACCTTTGTAGTATTTATTTTATTTGAAGTATATTAATCTTTGATCATCAAATCATTATAGATAAAAAGACAGTTTGCAGGCGCAATTGTAACCTAGTGGTTAAGTGTTTGGAATAGTTGCTGCTTCCCGCCATTACTAAGTTATCATGTTTAGAATCTATTAGCCCACAATTGCTTAGTAAATACACTGATCACTTTGGATAAACTGTGTCTGCTAAATGCCAAAAAGTTAAATCTTACTAAAAATTGTCCCCTCTTTTCTAATATAATTCAAGCTTCTTGTTTTTTTTATATTTTGTTTCACTGTTTTATTGTTATTTGCAGTTATTTCACACTTGGTTTGAAAGGGTTTCTTTGTCTTTTTCCATTTTCAAGCTTTGATCTCGTCGATCATTCTGCAACCTCAAATTAATGATTTTCTCTCTTTTTTTCTTGCTCACGGACAGACAATGATCAAATGTTTAATTACTTTGTTCCTAAGTACAGTGGGTAAAGTTAGGATGTAACAATTTAGTTTCCATTTTATTCTAGTAAAGCCAGGTAAAAATATAGCATTGTTTAATGATTTAAAAATCAAGCCATTAAAAAGGCCATTCAGATTCTAAATGTAAATTAATTATTTGCACATGAGCCACTATAATGATCAGGTTTGTAAGCTATTGTTGCACATTCTTGGTCATTGGCATTGTATTGTGACCAAGAGTGTCCAAGTAGTGATAAAGTGAGAGTAAAGTGACCAATGCTGATAAAGTGTGCAAGTAGTAGTGAAGAGATAATAAGTTCCTGTGCAGTAAAACTCATTTACACACATTAGTGAACACACACATCCATGCCCAGCTTAGTGGGCAGCCCTAGCCATGGCACCCGGGAAGCAGTGAAAGTTTTGTTGATTTGCTCAATGCCGCTTCATTCATGACCTGTTGACTGCTCTGATGTACTCCTGTGATCGCTAATTAACTAAAAGGTGTAGCCTTCAGTGTGTGGTGTGTTTGTGTGTATGTGCAGATTTTTAATAACATATGTTTATTTTCCTGTTTGTTGTTGCACACTGTAGAGTATTTTGTGTATCCTAAGGATATGGAATTTAATCTTATTCAGCCTTCAAGCCAGTGATACAAACTTTGTGTATTTGCTAGATGAACTACTGGAAGTTCAGACAATGGGGCATCTGTGTGGGAAGCTTAAAACAGAGTGAGGATCAGCCAAATTCATGACACAGGGCATTAACTATGGCAAGAAAATACACAATGTAGTTCTACTGCATCAGCAAGGTCTTGCCGAGATAAATATTCCAAAGCTGCTGGTGTTTCAAGAAGTGCAGTTCAAGCTCTTTTGAAAAAGCACAAAGAAACGGGCAATGCTCCGGCTCACTGTAGATGCAGTGGTCCATATGTAGATGTCTAGCTGTCCCATCAACTCACAACTGGCAGAACCAGGTACAGCCATCTATTTTCCATAAAATTCAGACATGGAGCGAAATAGCCACAAAAACTCTAATATGAAAACAATCCCAAGTGAATCAACAATGCATGAAGACCCAGGAAAAGGGACTGAAAGACAGCAGCAGGTGATCTTAACTGATGTGTCCAAATTTTGGGCTATCTATTTGCTATAGCTGAAGGCAGTTTGTTCTCCGGGCTGGAGATGGTGAAGCTTCCTTGCAAGTTTGGGGGTGCATTTCTGCAAACATAGTTTGGCATTTGGTCTGAATTAATGGCGTCCTCAATGCTGAGAGATAGAAGCAGTTACTTGTTCATCATCCGAAGCCATCAGTGAGATGTATGATTAGCTCCAAATTTATTCTGCAGCAGGACAACAATTTACCTGGAAAAAGCTTTCCTATGTTGACTTTACCAAACCCCATTATTCACACCTTGGATTATAAGACCCTAAAAGAAAGGATCTGTATTTTAATTGCCACATGTGGTTATTTTAAGGCATGTTATTTAAGTTCAGCATGATTTTTCCCCCCAGTCTAGGCTTGCTCGAGTTAGCCTGCTTTAGTTAGAAAATGTAGGTTTTTCTGTTTAAATAGAGATGGAGGTCAGATCTCCAGACATTTAGTTCTAAAAACAGATTTATCCAAAGAAGGCAGGTTCTGTAAAAACCCATTTGGATTTCCCATTGCTGATGCAAATGATGATCTATTTACAGCCTATGTAAAACACAGACTAGCTTGTGGTTGATTAAAGCATTTTAAAAATATCTGAAACCTTACAGCAAACAGAATGACAACTGATGTTCGCCCTCGTGCCTCAATGTGTGTTTTCAGCTACTTAATGTAAATTCATTTGTGTCTGCAGATAGTGACAGGAGATAGCTTGATGGCTGTTGTGCCAGGCTGTCATTGGAAGCTGTGTATACAGTAGTATTTATTGTAAAGTAAAGACCCAGTGTTTGATCAGAGAAAAAGCAGAGGCAGGAGCTGGGACTTACACTTGACAGTTTTGGGTTTCGTGGGAGTCTCCAGAGAGGATCTTTGAGCAGATTGGAACTGTTTAATCTGTCACAGCAAGAGAGTGAATTTAAAATATAAAGGGAAGAGGGAGGAGGGGGAGAGAATTGAGGGGGATATAATGACTAGGAATACTGCAAAAAATTCTGAAGATTTGGGGGCTAGGGATTTTTAATAAGATCTTAGGTGCCAAATTGTATGCTGTGGTGGATAAGGCTGTAAAATAATTGTCATTGATAAAGCATGATGTCTACATCATAAAGTACAGACAACCATTACATTATTTGCTTGATTTATTGAGGTTTCAGCTGTTTTCTGCTTGACCCAAACCAGGTCTGAATCAATAATGTTACTGCTTCTGTATTTATAGACAAAATTTTGAACTTTGTTTTCCTTCCAATTACATGATGGCTGTTTTGTATACATTATATAATCATTTATTTCTGTTGTCAAGTTACTTACCACATTTATTTTCTATCAGCAGAAGTATTGTATAAATTAATTCTATACAGACTTATTACATTCAAAGAATGCTATGTGGCAGCATTATAGTGTGAGTTTTTTGGCTATTAAGAGAAAAGTTAATTTAAAAAAAGAGACAATACTGACTCATCAATGCACCAATCAGCAAGCTGAGACTTCAATGCTAAAGGGTTTTTCCAGCAGGACAATGATCTTGGACCTTCTTTCTTTAATAGGTCATCACAAAATACTGACATGAATACCATAGAAGAGTTGACATATTAAAGCTAGATGCTCATAGACTAATTGGCTTACACCAAAATCAATTTGTTTCTGTTCTATTTAGAATTGGCACTCTTTGTAATTAGCCTAACATATAATTAAATGAAATAAGTTGTTAAAACTATGGTTGAATGAATGTTTGGAGACTTGCAGCCTCGATTGTAAATAAAATCTAAATACATTTTATTACTAAAATATAAATCATTTATAGCATTAGTACATTTAATATGCACCAGTTTGGCACCCATCACTTCTGAGATTCGAACGTTGGTTAGGATTGTCTAGACATGAGGGGCATGAGTGAATGACGATGTTCAAAGTTCAACCAGCCCATGACCAGGATAAAACATTTAATGAACATGGTTGTATTATTTACTTTATTAAATATCTCTAGAAGAATTCTGATTAATATTGTTTCTTTCAAGTAATAACACTATAGGTTTGGAGTAGTTTTTTTTATGTGTTAAGAAAGGATGATCAAAGCTCTTGTTTAAGAAGGGGTACTGACACAATCGCAATGACCAGGAAGATGTGACATGAGAAAATATATTAGATAATAAACAGAGAAAAAGAAAGGTCAGGTAGTATAGCTGATACTACATCATTTTAAATGTGCAGTGTAGAACAAATAATTTGCAGAAATAATATAACTAACTATAAGCTATAAAGCAGGTATTAAATATTAAGATGCCTATTTGACTGTTAAATCAAAGTTCCTATTTTATTACAAACTTGCATTCAGTGTTATTAAAATCTTTTCTAAATCAGTAAACCAATAGTTTTAAAAACAAATTTACATCGGAGATTTACCAAAATCTAATAGAATTGAGTAAATATTTGATATGAAACTTATGTGGATTGTTTTGTAATATGTAATCTGTGTGATATGTAATCCGGCGCATTATTTTTTCGTTTGGTTGGGTAGTTTGAATTTAACAATGCTGTTTTACATCAGGACAAGTCTGAAATACAGAACCAGATGTGTGGGGAAATTCATGAACTTGTTTAGATATTGCAATTACAGGGCTTTTCCATGTTAGGGCTGGGGGTGATTGTATTTTAGTTCTAGCCATTTTTTAAGTAAATAAGGGGAACCTCCTTGGTTCTAAACTGTTTAAAATAAGTTAGATTTGAGTCAGTATTTGAATTTGCTTTGTCATTTGATTACATGGAATACGTGGCCATTTTGTACTTTAAGCTCCCTGCATTTAAAAGGTGATCAAGTGACAATTGACACCTTAAAAGTTTTTTTATTTGTTTTATTAAAGCTAATTCCTGGCAGACTTGTTATTATGGTTTTTGAATCTTACATATTCTGGATAAACCATTGTCATAATATGTGTTTAATAATTCACAAGCTATAAGCCTCTTGCAAGTAAACATTTAAATAAATGCTTAAATCTCATTAATTTAAAATAGACCCAAACACAGTTGTGACTTCGAAACCTTGAGCGTTTTGCTAATATGCACTTTTAAAATGATTTTGAGTGTAAGATTATCTTGCTGACAGGTTTCCCTCTAGCATGAGGCATGTTTCACACACAAAGCAGCACGAAACATCTGGCTTTCAGTGAAATGCAAGATTAAGCATGACAGTGATTAGTGTCTTAAAAAGATCTCTATCTGTAGATGTTTGTTTTGCCAAATTGTATCTCATTAGAGGATTTAAACTTGAATTTCTTGTTTGCCATCTTCTACTTCAAATCCTTCTATTTGAAAACAGTGAAAATGTTCCTCATTAGGGAAAAAAATAGTCAGTCACTTTTTAAATGAAAGGGTTTCCTAAAACAAAAACGGTACACTTTAACAGTAAGAACAATAAAATTCAACATGCAGATTTGTTAAAATGTTTGTGTTCATAGTTCAGTACGGTATTGTTTTGATTCTTTTTAGGTAAAGGCTTGTTGTGAGGTGTCGGAAAGATGCAAAAAGATCCAAAGCAACTTACAATTATAATATACAGTCTGAGAAATTCAGGGTTAAGAGCCTTGCTCAATGGCCCAACAGTGGCAACCTAACATTGGTGAGATTTGAACCAGCATCTTTTGGATTGCTAGTCCTGTACGTCAACCACTAGGCAATGGCTGGCCCCATGAATGGTTTTAGCTTCATTGTAAATCTCTGTTACTTTAGTGCCCTATTAGAAAAACACAACATGGCTCTTTCTGTTGCTCGCTTTTATGATTAAATGTGAAAGAGAAATCGTCCTGATCCCTATTTGTTTTAATGTAAAGTGAAGTATTGTAACCGACAGTGACACTGACGGAAAACTACACAGTCTACTGAACTGTTTAATTGGCAGAGCTGTTAGTATTAACCAGTTTTTTTTGTCTATCTCTGTTCTCTCCCAGGGTTTGGTGGGGGAGAAGTATGGCAGCATCCGAGTTCCAGGTGAGGTGGAGTCTGCTGAATTTGAGATGATTCTTGATGCATCGGTGGAAGCAGGTCTAGATACACGGATACTGGAGGAGTGGTACTGTCGCGATGAGAACTCCGTACCACCGGCATACTACCTCAAACCCAAAACTGAGATGCTGATGAACTATCAGAACTCGGTAAGGACACTCAGAATTACAAGTAACGTAAGCACTCCTGGCTTTGAATTTACACATTATGGTGCTTGGCCAATAATGATTTATTCCAACTGAATTGGTTTCCTCTTTACTTTAGCCTAAATAGAGTGTAGATTAATGTAAATGTGCTCATGTTTCTGGAAAATCTAATGATGTTATGTCACGATGATTGCTTCATGTCGATAATGCCTCGGGTATTTGGTACGTTATTGCACACCAAAACCTAAAACACCAAATGGAGGACAAAAACATTAGTCTTGATTTATAGAATAAAGTTTGCATGCTCATTACTCATTTCCTACCCTTCATTAAACAGTCGACTTAATATAATTGGTATAGTAATTAAGCTAATTGAACACAGCCTGACTTGATTTCACCCAATCGTTCACTCAAGCTCAAATAGAGTTGTTAAAAAAAAAAAATTACATGATTTTTTTATGTTTGAAAGAAAAATATCACTACATTTGTGTCTTTAATTAAAAGAAAGTCAAATATGCTCTCATGACTACTGGATGTAGTCAGCTTTGGTTTGAGATTTTCATACACAACTGCTGTTTTGTGTTTTTTGTTGAAGAATTCTCAACACATTCTCAAAAGAGAACAAGTAATGGGACTATATGCAGCTCTGTCAAGAACTTTTTTATTCTTCAACCATGTATTTGCAGTGTGCCCAGCCTGTAATTTCATTTTTGTTGAAAGATTGCATGGGCTTCATCTTGAAAGCAGCTTATGTTGCTCTAGTAGTGTAGTGTAAATTACCTGAGACAGAGACTATATAATGAACCCCCTTTTGAAACTTGTCGCTGATAACTGGCTGGATGGTCTTTTAATTTTTGATTCAGAGCACACTATGTCTTTTTTATATACTTAGTCACACATTTCGACAGTGTGATGGTCTATTCTATTTGTTTCCTAGCTCACCTGGCTACATCATCTGTCCGACCTCTTTCCTTTTCAATGTAATACAAATAAACTGTTTTTTGAACATATTGCTGAATATTTTGCTGGTCTGAAATGCAGGATAGAATTTATATTAACAATTTAAATAATGTTTAATATACTGATTCTGCGCTGCTTGATAGTAAATGTGTATACATCGACAGACTTTTCAATCAACAGTAAAAACAGTTGATTAATAATTCACACTCCTGCCACAGATGAGAACTCATAACTGTATGTTAATGGTTTAGATTTAAAGCCAAGACGAGTAGGGCATCACTACTGTAAGACTTTCAACTTTAAATGCAAAAATTTTAAATGCAAAAAAAAGAAATGATCAAGCAACAAGAGGAAGTTGCTGGTTTTAACAGCTTGAAAGAATTGAAGACCATGAGTGGATAGAAAAGTAAAAATCATGAACTCGTGAAGTAAAAATCAGTCTTACGCCTGAAAACTTTTATGTGGCGTGCAAATTGTGCTCAAAATAGATGAACATGCCCGGTTTGCTTCATTATGCAATGATCTGAAAAGCTGTGGAACAGGTAGTGTGGAGGCACAACAAATCATTTTGACCCCAAACTACAGCCATCAAGGGGGGGGGGGATTGGAAGAAATGGTTGAACGTAAAAAGGTGTGTAAACATTGCTAAATCATAGAATCATATAGTGCTGCAGAAGAGAGCATACAGACTATATGTGTTTATTATGAATTTAAGATCATGTTTTACACTTTTAGTTAATTTCATGATGGACAAATTAGATAAATTTAATTCGCTCACTTATATCAAACTCAGTTACTGACCATTTTCTTACATACATTGTTTTGAATTGTGAAAGGAACTTGGATCTTTAGGATTGAACCACGTTGACACAGGGAGAACATACTGTACATACATACAAACTCCACACAGAAAGAGCCCATAATACCCCATCTAAGACTGTCTTGTAGTGAGGCTGGTAGTAACAGGCTGATAGTAACTGTTACCACTGAAGGATGTGCCAAGGTAGACCGTCTAGACAAGCTCAGGTTTATTGCATGAATAAACCTGAAAGCAAAATTCTGAAATGTACTATAAAACCAAAAGATTAAATTTGTCTTTTACTTGTGTCATGGTGTTTTAAAATAGATTCCAGGCAGTTTGAAATGTGGGTGTCTATGAGGATGAGTTTCTCTGTTGGACTAAAATGAGAAAAGCAGCAGGGTCCATTTTTTTGCCTTGTGTTCAGCAAAATATTACAGTGGCTCTTGCCCAATGTTATTTTGTCTCCACATTCTTCTCTCCTGCTTTTAACTTCTGCTTTCCACCTCCCAGTATTTTCTTCTCAATCACTGTTTAAAGTGATTTTTGATGATACGACTTTCGTTGGGTGGGATATTTTGCTCGTTTGTATTTTACCACACTCTTTATAAACTGGTAGTTAATGGTAGTTGTTTGTAAGGAAAGCTGTAATGACCACATTTGCCAATGATTGATTATGCATTATTGTTGATCATAAACCAAAAATGAAAACAGTTATTTAATCATTTAAATAGTACAGTCTTAATTAAAGGTTATTATGTTCGTATCTAGTGAAAGTCATTCTACTGAGCAGAGATTTTTTTCTCCGTCTTTTATAGATGGAGTCAAGCAGAGTTGCAAAGGCCAAGAATGAGAAGGCATGGAGAGCTGTCTCTGAGGAAATCAAGAAAACCTTCAGAACTGCAGTTCTACATCTACAAGAGAAAGGAACAATGAAGAGCGTGCAGGCCAAAAAATTCTTATGCTCAGGTATATATTTGTAATCTGCTTCTACATTCTCTTTAATATGATTTGGGAAGTCAGATGACTACAATAATATCCTTAAAACATAAGATTTCAACCAGCAGAGAGGAGATAGAAAGTTTGTGAGATCATGATTTGGTTAATTTAGATACAAGCCATCACAGTAAACCAATGCTTTTGATGTTCATGGCTTATTGTGTGGTAGAAGTAATAGCTTACTCATAAATCATAATGATCATGTTAAATGGAAAAAACATAATCATTTAATTGTAGCTAATAATATATTTGATTGATTGCTTTTGTTCTGCATTGTAAGCTAGTAATAATGCCAGTGAGATGTGTCGCTCTTGTATTATAATAACTGT
>JAOUQU010409773.1:0-11576 GCA_028566735.1 Ammoglanis amapaensis
CAAGATACTCTGGGGATCGGTAACGGTCCACAGAGTAACCCAGGGTCGAAGTCGACTGAAGGGTAAAATAGATAGATACAATAATACTTTTTCTGTTAATTTGAGTAAATTGTCCCTAATTTAAGGCCCTATGAGGGAATTCCTCACTAACATGCAGGAGCACATTTACTCTCCTGGTTGATGATGGACCTTCTGCGCTCCTGACCAGAACAAAACCTTTTATTTATTTTATTTTTTTTCCTTTTTATCAATTCTCTTCACACTCATTCTTCCTTGGCCGCTCTCTCGATGGCTATCATCTAGTGGCAGTTTTGAGAAGATCTAATCGACGGTGGAATGCGAGGTTTGATTACATATTGTCGGGGTTAAACTAGCAGCTCGAGTACAGCAGATCTCCGCGGCTTTATGCACGGAAATCCAACACTGTTTGGAGCATTAGAGCATGGACTAAAGGACTAAAGGACTAAATGAGGTGCGCAGATAACGTTAAAGAGAAAGAAGTCGATGGGTGAACGAGTGAGAATGCTGACCACAATGCCTCTCAGTATAAGTGATATCATCGGCTAGTCTGCAGCACCGGGTCTGATGTCTGGCTCCACACGGATTATCAGAAATACTTATTTACTTACGCACCGAGGTGGCAGTAGTACACAAATTACACACTTAAAAGGGAATAGTTGGCCCTGGTGTTGTTGTTGTTTTATTCATGTTTGTGATTATAAATGTGAAAACATGATTACAGGTTTTAAATTTCGAATGTTTGTGACTTCTGTCGGCTAGCTTATTAATTTTTTTTATATTTGAATCAAATCCATCCATCTACTTTCGGATACGAGCACTGATGCAAGGTTGTATGTGCACAAATAAAAAAATAAAAATAAACTATACACAGTTTAGCTGAAAATAGACTGTAAATAGAGCGGCTGTCTAGAAAGGTTTAGAATGTTTACAAAAAGAGGAAGTGAAGTGGAAGAAAACGATAAAAGGGAGGAACACAAACACACACACACACACACACACACACACACACACACACTGAAGAATCATATAAACGGTACATTACATGCAGGTAGCACTGAATGGCAAAGTGCAGGACGGTTCTATTGACTGAAAGTGAACACATTTAACACACACGCACGCACACACACACACACACAGTAGCATGGCCCCCCCATTGTGTGCTTGCAGGTGTGTGACAGGCGATAACCAGGAGAGGTGCTTTGTGGTTCAGCAGTCTAGGCCTCCCTCAGAGAACTTTAAACCCACAGGCATCATCACACCCGACGCCCCTCACCCCAAGTCAAGCTCTGGCATTTTCAGTGTTTAGAATTATCTCCAACACAGAGCCTAGGCCCCGTTTCCCAGAATGCACCTCACCTGTGCAGTCAGGACCCCTGCTCCGCCGGTCTGCGCCTCCCGCGTGCCTCTCTCATCGATGGGTCCGGCCGGAAAACCACGAGCCCCTCGCGCTCCTATCTCCATCTCTCACAAATGCCAGACCACCAACTGACATTTCAGCTACACGAGCCGCCTCACCTGAGAACGATTGTGTGTGTGTGTGTGTGGGGGGGGGATCGATAACAAAAAAATTCTCTTATCTACACCAAGATTGTCTGGATGGTTAGAAAAGTTCTTCTCACCTCTTTTGGAGATATAAAAGAGAGGTCACGTGATGAATTCTGTTTCATTCAGTGAGCTTTTACACACAAGTGGACCTAGAAACAAAACTATCAGGATTAACAGCCTTCGAAGAAGAGTGTAGAGAAGATTCCGGAATATATCCACACACAATAGTTTCAGTACCACAATCTTATAAACATTATAAAGCCATTGAAGTGGAGTTTGTGTTTTATTACGCCGAAGTTTGGTGCAATTCATAATTATTTGAACGGAAAACGTCAAACTAAGACAGAGAAGGAAAACCAAACTCCAAATAACATCCAACTATGTATGATGTGTCTGAGCGCCTCACAACAAGAAGTCCCGGGTTCGATCCCCGGGTCAGGCTGGAGGCTTGCATGTTCTCCCCGTGTCAGCATGGGTTTCCTCCATGTACTCCGGCTTCCTTCTACAATCCAAAAACATGCAGTAGGTTGATCAGAAATGGGTAAAATTATCCTGTAGTTTGACAAGGTCCCTGTAGCGATACGGGGTTGGAGTAAGACCTGGCAACCTACTCAGTAAAAATAATTGCTGAGTAACTCTGGGGATCGGTAGCGCCCCACAGAGTGACCCAAGAGTCGGAAACGACTGAAACGGGTAAAATACACACACATAATAATATTACTTAACATCCAACGCTTGCACAGGACTAAATGCAACCCCTCACACACACAAAAAAAATGTTTTTTTATGTCTTTAAAAGTATTCAAGTGATAATTATTTGCAAGTTTTTATTACACAGAAAGATATGCTGACATGCTAGATTGTGCCACCGCATCCTATTGGTTTCAATGGCATAATGCGAACTGTGTTGTAACTTGATGACCAAAGGTTAAGGATTGAATTTGGGACTGCAGTGCCTGATGTGGTGATTTCCTCCAGAACCACCCAACAGTGACGGAGTTTTTATTTTTATTTATTTATTTATTTATTTCCCCAAGAAGGATGGGCCTTGTTGAGTCTGGTTCCTCTCAAGATTTCTTCCTATTTTTTTTTCAGGGAGTTTTTCCTTGCCACAGTGGCCCTCGGCTTGCTCAACAGGGGTTTCGGTTCGTCCTATTTTTTGTAAAGCTGCTTTGAGACAATGTCTATTGGAAAAAGCTCTATAGAAATAAAGTTGACTTGACTTGACCAAATGTTCAATCTGGAACAGAACAACTGCAGCACATAAAAAGCAAGATGCAAGAAGAGCTCAAATTCAAAACGACTGACTCAAAGGTGGCAGATCCTGCTCTTTACAAATGAATCTGACCCAGGCAGCTATAAAGTGTTTAATTATGGAGCACATACGGAGACAAAAAAGACAATTGTTATACAAATTTATGTTGTTCAGCTTCTCATGATGAAATTTCAGGCAGTAAAATAAAAATATATTGCTGGTCGGTGGTGATGGGATGTTAGCATTGATACTTGTAAGTACCAATAAAAATATCATCACTCATGCAGCATGACCTTTACACTTGCAAAAAGTATAAAAGTATACAAACAAAAATATTACAATAATTATGACCAACTAAACAGAAAATAAACTAAAAACAGGACACGTGTGTGTGTGTGTGTGACACAGGCGCAGACACAGGTGCACACACACACACACAGACAAGCACACACAGGTACGCACACACAGGCACGCGCACACAGGCATACACACACAGGCGCGCACACACAGGCGCGCACACACAGGCATACACACACAGGCGCGCACACAGGCACGGGCGCACACACACATATATCGCATATTTTTGGACTGCAGGAGGAAAACTGAAAAGACAAGAACTTTCTAAGAAAAGGTTCCACCGAGGAAGCAATCTCACGGCCTTATTGATGAATTAAAACGCTCGATTATGTATTACAAACATAATATGCAACAAACAGGCTTCATATATTTAGATAGGAGAAACATACGAAGAATATAAAAGCTGAGAAAGAGAAATGAACGGCAGAATTTTAAACTAACAACAAGACTTTGCAAGATTGTGGGACAAACTTGTAAATAGCAGCATTTGCAAAAAGCACACAGCAGGGACACAGCAGGTAATGTCATTTCTCAACACTTCCTCAATCAAATTATCTTTCAAGCACTGCTTACTCCAATATATATTTAGACACGTACCCATGTTTCTATATTTTGCATTAAATAAAGGGTCTAAATGTCACTGTATATTACAACTTATCTAATTTTAAGTTCTGTTTAAATCACTTTAACGTTCGGTTCCTACCTGTCTTTGTCAGAAATCTCCTCTGGTGAGGTGTCAGTAGTAGCTGGAGGCTCCGATATAGAGATGACAACATTCTGGGTGGTAGGAGACACATCCCCTGCGCCTGAAACGGTTTGATCAGAGGGACTACTGCTCACAGCTAAGCAAAAAAAGAACGATTATTAATACAGATGTTTGCAAAAATGTCCAGTTCTGATGTCTAAAGGCTTATTGTAGGTGCTTCAGTAACAAAAACATGTGCTATCAATATGCCCCGATATAGTGGCACCAGAAAGGTCAACGCACACATAAAACACCACCACCAAAAAGAAAAACAAGAACACAGTGTAAACAAAACCCCTCCTTAAACAGCAGCACATGATTTTTTTATTATTAAGACATTATTTTGTAATAAAATGTTTATTCTGTGAAGTCCCAGCGAGCTTGTCTGTGTCACAACTTCACCACCAACACCAAATTCATTTAATTACTCAATAATTCTTTATGGGTAATAATGTCTTAAAGCAAGAAAAACCTGGGTTTGATTCCCTCGTGAAGGAGTGTGGATCATTCCCGTATGTAATTTTGTATGTTCTCCAATCAATTAAACATGCACATTAAATGTGGTTCTAAAATACTGATTGTATTTATTATAGTATTAACATAACAATGGTGAAAGGATATCAGAAGATTTCTTTATTTGTGAAACTTTTAAACTTAACTTTAATTAAACATTTTATAAAAGAGAATGAAGTCATAATAAAAGCGGCACGGTGGCTGAGAGGTTATAGCACTGTCGCCTCACAGCAAGAAGTCCCGGGTTCCATCCTACTGGTCGGGCTGGGGACTTTCTGTGCCGAGTTTGCATGTTCTCCCCGTGTAAGTGTGGGTTTCCTCCGGGTACTCCGGTTTCCTCCCACAGCCCAAAAACACGCACTAGGTCGATCGGAAATGTGAAATTGTCCAGTAGTGTCACAAGTTCCCACCACTTACTGGTGGTTGTCGTCAGGAAGGCCATCGGGACGGAAAACTCTGCTCCAAACATTAACGTCCGACCCCAGGAACTGGGAAAATGCACGATAAACGATTATATATATATATATATATGTGTGTGTGTGTGTGTGTGTGTGTGTGTGTGTAAATGTATATAATCTGTATACAACATCAGTATAATATAGCACACACATACAGAATATAATATATATTATGCAAGTATATACAGTAAACATGTAAGTACCATCTGCTGTATATACATGTATAAAATATCTTTAGATGCCAAACTCATGAAAAGAACTAAACATTGCATAATTTTGTTCTCCAGACAATTGACAATTTTATGTTTTCTAAATAGAATAAATTATAGTCTGGACGTGTTTAATTGTCTATTATTATTCCACACTGGTATGTTCAGTGCTGACTTTACTTTACTCAACCAAACCTAAACCGACTATTGCTAAACGAGAAATTATATATAAAAAACAACAATAGCAAAAAACAAACTGTGTAATTATGTGCATGAACTCATTATCTCATCAAGCAATTATGTGGATGGTCAAAAATAAACAGCAAAGTGCCAATTCTTCTTTATTTTAGATAAATATTGTTGTTGACTGAGTGATTGTGGATCCTGATGACCTGAGAGTTTTTACTCGAACAAAAGGGAAAGTTGACGAGGCAGTAATGAGGCCTGTGATGAGGATGGAGGTGGCGGAGATGAAGAAATGAAAGGGGGTAAATAATGTAGATGATGATGATGATAATAGTGATGGGATAGATGAGATGATGGAGAAGATGAAAACCAAAAAGTAAATAAATAAATAAATAACACGAGATGTTGTGCACAAGCTTTTGACTAGTATTGAAAATTAATGCACATTTTAAATGTAAATAAAGTGTATAGAAGATACACATAGCAAAGATTTCAACCTTGTAAACTAAGAAAACTTTTGGCTGTTGTTGTTTTTCTCTTCAGCCTGAATAATTTTGTCTAAATGCCGTCTTGTAATCTGTCTGTTCTCTCACCTTGCACAACGTCGTATTTTAAAACCTACCGTCTAATTTACAGGTCTGTAGTTTCATCCACCAGCACAAAATAAACGTTCTAAATGAAATCTACAGACTAAACATACCGAGAGAAATGAACCATGAACGGACTGGATGGGGTGTTTGGTCTGTTTTGTGGACGGTTTTATGTCTGAACTGGAGATCTACACTGATTCAAAAAAAGCTAAAAAAAAAATGACAATATTTTGTGTTTTTAATGAAATATTTTTCACATATTTATTTATTCTTTGTCATTTCAAGCTTTTTAGTAAGAGATGATGGATTAGAAGTATTCAAAATGCATTGAGACACCACAAATGAAAAAGATTTTTAACATATAATAACATATAATCATAGTTCAGTGATGTGCGTGTATGTTACTGATTCACATTTAATTTTATTTCTGTTTATGTATAATAATTTTGGTCTTATGTTTGGTCTTGAACCAATGCAAGTTCACAATCTTGCGTATGTTTTGTACATCTTGCAGAACTGACATTAAAGTTTAAATCTTCACTGTGCAAATGAGAAAAGAAAATGTTGTTGAAACAGTTGTTGTTGTTGTTGTGATTAAATGATCGTCATTATTGTATTATTGTGCATCTCGATATCGCTTGAATTGTCGAGTTTCTTTGGGTGTCATGAATATAAATAAAAGTCAGAACACGATTTCTTGATGATGACACAAACGAGCGTTTAATCTCTTACTGATGTCGTCTCTTCCTGCTCAGATTGTGACATCACGCGTGACTTCTGTCTTAATAAAGCTGCTCTAATAAAGCATGAACATGATTTCCTCTCCACTGGTGTACATAACACCGAGTGACCAAAGTATTTACACTGTCCTCCTGAACCCCGATGGCCTTACTGACAATGGCCTGTATTTACACTGGGACTATTGAAGGGGAGAGACGAGCGAACAGCGGACGCTCTTCATCCCCGTCAAAGGTCGTTATGTCTGTATGACCCCTGCATATAGGATTTCAAAGTGGGTCATGGCGGCTCCTCAGACATGGTATGCTCACCTACTGAGTTCTTTTTAATTGTTTACATCATAACGTTGCCCGTGGTCAATCAGTAAAGCGTCTATAATAAAAAAAAAACCTTTCTGTACTACAGGAATGCCCTTTAGTTACTACACGAACGTGTGTGTGTGTGTGTGTGTGTGTGTGTGTGTGTGAGATCTACCGATTGTTAAGGATTCTGTGGAATTGCCTTGTTCTCGGACTATCGAGGCTACGAGCATGAATAACAGTATCAGACCCGTAACAAGCATGAGCAACACAGCATAGGCTGTGTAAATACAGCTGTGCTGTTAGTTAGCACCCTTTCGATCTGCCATTTATCATCCAGCAAGAAAAAAGATATTGACATTTGTTATGATTGTTACTAGATTTTACTTATTTGTGGCTGAAGAGCTTTAAAAAAACAAACAAACTTTGTTTAGATTGTGAAAATGTACATACTGTATCGTAATGTATTGTAAGTTATAGAACTATTTATAGAGTTTATAAATGGGCTCAGTCGCTTCACACATGCACCCATCGTTTACTTTATTTACCCAAACGATGCAGACATATTGTTATGATGCCACCTGAAAGGGTTAATATATGTCAGGGACGGCGGGTAAAAGCCGGCGGCGTTTAGTGACAGACTTGTAGGCTTGGCGGCGTTTAGCTGGTTAGCGACGGCGAACTTTATTTCTATTCTTTTGTTTAGCCCTCGTGCTGCTTTTAGTTAGTTTTGTTGATCCTCCGTGACATTTCGGAGAGGTTGTTGGTCACGCCCTTTGACGCCGATCGTGTCCCTCGCTCGTGCCACTTCCCTTAAGCATTTCAGATAACTCCGGCGGAGTGGCGCTGCTGTATCGCTCCTTGTACCGACCCTCGAGGATCAGCTTTGTGCACGGAGAGCCACAACCAGATAGCCATTATTCCTCATTTATTTCTTCGCGATTGCATTATTGCATCATTTCTCGTGAGGTGAGGTGCATGGAGAGCCACACCCTGATGGCGTTATCGTGCCATCGTCGTGATGACATCAATCCGAACGTCAAGAGCTCGTAATTCGGTAGTTATTACTGAGTTTCTGTCTGTTTTGTCTGCCCTGTAAACAAAAGCTATTCACTGTGGGTTTAGTGCGCTGAGCCCTCGGACCTGAACCTGGCTAAACTTTACCCTGCTGCCCTCTTTATTATCACCCAGACATACCCGGTGTCCAGATTACATTCCAAGCAGCGCCACACACTACTTATCCCGCTTAATGTGGAAAAAACTCCAGTGCCGAACAGCTTACAGTACGGCCGCCATCCCCGCTAAATGACCCACTTTGCATAGGAGGTCGAGCAGCATCTGAGGCTTTGAGACGTCACCTGACCGTTTAAGTGCCCGAGTGGAAGTAGCCAGGAGGCACCTAGCACAGGAAGGCTTGGTTATAGAATAGCCTGACTCCATGGTGGCAAACATTAAGTACGTTTTTAAAGAGGCACTTTAAGCGCAACGTGATGACTTTGATGATAATTCTTGCTAAGTGCTCGCTAGGCTACGCTAGGCTAAGCTAGACTAGACATTCACATGTACACTATACACTAGGGGTATGGAGTTTGCATGTTCTCCCTGTATTTGCGTAGGTTTACTTTACCCCAGGTTTCTTCTCACAGTCCAAAAACATGCAGGTAAGGCAAAAATGAAGATACAAAAGTGTCCATATCTGCGTTCTGATGTGACTTGTGTGTAACGAATGATTATGACTTGTGTAATGAATGTTTCCTGTCGTGGGCACAATATACACACACACACACACACAATGCAACATAATTCATTATGCTGGGTTCACAATACAATGAGATGTATAAGACGTAGACGGGCATACGGGTTTCCGTTTATAGGGTTTCCTCCGGTTTCCAGACATGCAGTCAGGCCAATTGGAGATACTGAAATTGTCATGTGTGTGTGTTTGTCTGTTTAATGAACAGACTAGCAACCTGTTCAGGTGTTTAGTGTATTCACACAGCGTTTGTGTGACGATTAGTAAAAAGAGAACAAGGATTCATTAACAGATTAACACTGCCACCTGGTGGTCAAACGTGTAATAACATCCTGCACCAACTTCTTGAAAGGAGCCGAGAACAAGGAGGCAATAAATCACCTCCTCCAATCCAGATCTCATTTATCATCAAGCTCCAGCTGAAGTACATCCTGGCTGCTCGCCTGGATGGTCTTGGTGCTGGGTTCCGTTAAGTTCCGTTGAGCCGTGCGCATGTATGACGGGCGGTCCAAGAGCAAAGTTAAATACGCCGTCAGAACGTCCCGACAAGTCAATCGGAAAAACATTAACCGAGATGATCCTCATTTCAACCAGCTGCTCCGCTCGCGGCGAGTGGAACTCTGACTTCATTAAAATCTGGCTCCAGTGGCAACGCTTAATTAGAGTTAAAGTGCCTCATAGATCATCTGGAAGCTCATTTAGCTGATGAACATGAATGTCGTCTAACGACAGCGATGGTGGCGGCAGTGACAGCGGCGGCGGGGTCACCCACCAACTCCTGTGACAAGTGTCAGGACCGAGACATGAGATGTGACCACACGATGTTTGGGCAGGTGGGGGTGGGGGATCGATGTAGATAAATAAACCCCAAAGCTTCAAGGTCTCTTCTCACTCGGTGGAAAGTGACTCTGAAGTATCACGATGCGGGTCTGAGGTCTGGCGAGTGCCATGAAATCCTGAGCACTTGTTGTCTGCTTTGCCTTCACTCGGTACGGACTCGTCCCGGACTGGTGTTGGGTTTAAGATCAAGACAGTGTACAGGTCAGTTCTTGTCCTTTTTAAAACTCCGCGGCGGTGAATATACACTAGAGGGCAGCAGTGAGGACACATGCCCGATGCAGCGAGCAGCCCTAGATGATGCACCCGGAGAGCAATTACTCGCCGTGACCTGTCGACTCTAGGATTCGAACCGGCAACCTTCCGATCACATGCCCGGTCCTCTAACCACCAGGCGAGTCATGTGACCCAGCACTCCATGACAAAGGAGCAGACAGGTTTATAACGGTCCTAATACCTAATAAATATCACATCAAAAATGTTTTATAGCGCGCACACACACACTCACACGCACACGCCGTCCTTATAACACGCAGCAGACACTCCAGTGGACAGGTGGAGTGAGTTCAGGGGTCGTTCTTGTTCATAGAGCCCTTACGTAGCCTCTATAATGGAGGCCCACGTCTACTAAACAACATCCGAATGACTTGCTGGAGAAAGTAACGATTCAGGACGAGGAAACAATTATGCTCGTTTATTGATTAAAATGTGGTACACAACGCTACAAAATCAATTGTGTTACATTGTGCTGGAGTTTTATTGCTGTGATTGCCACAAATATACTGAACAAATATTAATAGTAGTAAGTAAGTAAGTAAGTATTACCTGGAAATACTAGCGAGTAGCTACCATTTAGTAACAGTTCATTAATCAGACAGTAATGTCGACATCTTGGCACCGTGAACATCGTCCGTCAAATCTAGAACATAAAATCTATAAATAGCAAGTCGAAATTAAAAACGTTTGCATCAGTCTTTTAAAAAACACATCATATTAACATTATATTTTATTTTTTTACATTATTTTTTACCACTTTGCAGTGAAAGCTGAACACCACTTGTTTTGTTTAAATCAGTATTTCTTGGCTTCTGCTTGTCGTTGTTTGTTGATTGTTTACAAACCAGCACCACCGTAACAGTGTTGGTTTTAAAACTTTATTACATTATTTAAATGTTTTGTGCTTCTATGCTGCTACTGTTTTTTTTTTGTAAGCGTTCGGAAATGTTTATTTTCATCGCCGTGCTTTTACACACTTGAGAATTAATCCTCCGTGTGTGTAGAGGAAGATACATTTAGACAGACTAGTGAACACACACTAGGGGGCAGTGAGGGCGGTGAGCACACACACGCCGTCATGGCACCGGCAACCTGCTGATCACAAGCCCGGTTCTCATGGCTGCCTCGTCTCTGCCTTGCACAAAAAACATCGGTGTGTTGATGTGCTAATCATAAAAAGACCATTTCATCATAAGTTACTCATATTGGCTTCTGGGTCAAACCAAGAACACAAAATATTCATATTTTCGTCTCGGTGCCAAACAACTGCCACTTAGCATTCCGGTGGCGTGATTTATGAATTCAGAAAGCTCTCGTTTGTCTGTCAGACCGGCAGATGAAGCAGGATTTCCGACACCGGAGGACGTCGATTTGCTTTAGGGTCTGTTTGAACTTTACATCGACTGCACATCAAATTGACTGAGGCTTATCGGAAAAGGTGCCTTAATGTAACATTAATATGAAACACGACCCGTTACACTGTCGGTGTTTGTCTATCAGAAGTGTCCACATACTATAATCACGTATCTTTGTTTAAATACTCGAATAATACGAATAATAAACATCTAAAATATAAATGAACTACAGTCCAAAGAATAAATCAAAGTCGTAACCTAAACTGTGACTATGGTTGAGATATAAACTGTTTCTTTGGTCCCGATACAAGAACGGGACGGAGCATCCGTTTGTGCCTGATCCATGTCTTTTGAAATTAAGCTTAACCTCCTGAGACTCAGACTTTTCCCTGATGTGTGTTTTTTATTTCGTCTAGCTATTTGTGATTAGTAGGACCTA
>JAOUQU010409782.1:0-11574 GCA_028566735.1 Ammoglanis amapaensis
TTGGTAGGTAGGTAGGTAGGTAGGTAGGTAGGAATGTAAGTAGTTTGGTAGGTAGGTACGTAGGTAGGTAGGTAGGAATGTAAGTAGTTTGGTAGTTTCGTAGGTAGGTAGGTAGGTAGGTAGGTAGGTATGTATGTAGGTAGGTAGGTAGGCAGGTAGGTAGGTAGGTAGGTAGGTAGGTATGTATGTATGTAGGTAGGTAGGTAGGTAGGTAGGTAGGTAGGTAGGCAGGTAGGTAGGTAGGTAGGTAGGTAGGTAGGCAGGTAGGTAGGTAGGTAGGTAGGTATGTAGGTAGGTAGGTTGGTAGGTTGGTAGGTAGGTAGGTTTGCACTTTGCTTCAAGGCTTTATTCTCGGGTTTTTCTGGCATGCAAATAGTTTTGGGTGATGTTATTAGCTGCAATGGCACTATGTATATAACACATATTAATCATATTACATATGATTACATTAAATATTGAGCCATAAGCTTTTCAATAACTCATGTTAATAGCTTATAATCTATATCTGTCCTGAGGTCTAATTATATTTGTCTTGGATCCAGAAATGCTAGCAGATATTATTTAGAATATTACGTAAAGCGTGTTTCCAGATCCTGTTTATTTTGTTTGCACAGATGTTTGAATTGGGATTATTGTGTGTATAGACAGTCACAGTACCTTTTTACACTGAAAATATGAATCATTATGACCACTTGCTTATTACAATGTTGGCTTTTTTGCTGTGTACAATGTGTCCTAAAGTTCCAGTAGTCTGTTAGATCAGACCATAGAACATGGCCAGACTTCAGACTTCTCAAGAACCATAGCTATCCAGAATGGGAAAAGCCATTCTCAGAGATGCTCAATCATCAGTCATTACTTTTGCTGCTTCTAACATCAACTTTGATGAGCAAATGTTCACTTGCTGCTTAATACATCCCACCCACTAACATTACTAACATTTGCAATTATGATGAGATTATTGTCTTATTCACTCACTGTCATCAATCATAATGTTATACATAGTCTGTGCTTTTTGCATCTTTTCACCAACCTTTTACACTAGCTTTAAAATCTACCCTTATAATAAAATAAATCATTTAAAAAATACACATTTCGGTTGGTTACTGGAATGGGAACCATTCAGAATATAGATTGGCAAATGAATTCAATGTAATTAATAAATTATGCAACTGCAATGTTATTAAACTTTAATACATAAAGAGCTACTCTTTAAACAGGAAGTCTCACAAATGCCTCTAAGATCAGATAATTTAATTCCCCTCCATAAAACGACACATAAAGCAGTTCAGTAGTAGAGCTATTTCAACAGAATGCGGCACTATCATGGCATTAAAAATAACCACAATCGTAATGTTAATATTTAGAAATAGTTTCTGAAGCAAAGAAATAGTTTAACTTGTTAAATGTGTGATCAATTAATCTGTAAATATTGTCAGTGTTTTGCACTCAAATCTCTCAAATGCTTTGTTTAGATGATGAAATCTATGATCTATCACCTCTGTTTTTACTTTTAATATTATTTATGAATTTGTTTTCCCATTTCCCCCCTAATTTATGTTAAGTTTGTCTGTAAGTTGCAGCTTATAACTCCTTCGACCTGCAGACATGCTTTAGCAAGACACCTCTATATCTGCTAGTCGAGGCCCTTTTACAGCATTTAAAGGACAGCACCCTCGTAGTCCAGTCCTCTCTCTTTGCAGGCACTGCCATTTATGACCTTATGGGGCAACCTTGAGTTTAGTACTGAGGATTTTATATAGTATACATATGTATATAGGGAAACATATATACTTTAATATATGCTATAGGTTTATCAAGTCTGCCTCTTGCTCTATGCTGGGGACATGTTTCTGGGAGTGTCCCTAGATAGATAGATAGATAGATAGATAGATAGATAGATAGGTAGATAGGTAGATAGGTAGATAGGTAGGTAGGTAGGTAGGTAGGTAGGTAGGTAGATAGATAGATAGTATCTGCCATAAAGCAACAGCTGTGGGTTTAGGCTGCCAATTTCTGAACCTGCTTTACAGTATGAAACTAAAAAGTTGCTTAGTGTGTCATTAACAAATTGTGACTTTATGGCTGGATAACGTTATGTCCTTCCTTTCACACTGTGACATGTGGTGTCCCACTGACCAGTGGCAACGTCAAGTTTTGAACAAACTCTCTGAAGAAGAAGAAGTGATTTAGAATTTCTATTGGATGAATAACTTGAAACACGGTACCAATACTAATGTCTTACGGTTTCAATTCCAAAGGATTCTATTCACTGTAGAGATGTGTTTATAGTGCATCAGTATAAGTGGTGTAATCACTTTCGGCAGATGCAGGACTGACAAATTTGTTTGTGTCAAGCTGATTGAAGATCCATCGACTGTCACTTCAATGCTGCTGCGACAGCAACAACTACTGACTAATCGATAAGGTTCTTCTAAATCCACGTTGCTCACAGATTTCCTGGAATCTTTAAGAACATTGCTACTTTTAAACTGAATGACAAACTAAATATATGCTTTAATGCACAGCACAGCCTAGCATGATGGATGAATATAAACCTAAAACATTCAGTGACTAAACAGGTGGGACGTTTTTGTGTTTTTAGGCGTTTTACTCTTTGACATTTCGACTTCGTGATTCGTGAACTGAGTTGACGCTTGAGTAGGGAGACGCTTGATGCTGTTTGAAACTGTTAAATACTACTACTGTTGCACAGATTTTACATTTTGCAATTCAATGCAAGTTTCACATTACGTGGGAAGAGGCTGTAGTTTACGTAGGGTGTTACCAATCATGAACCAGTGATGGCTTAGTAGTTAAGTCACTGGGCTTGGATTTAGATAGTCAATGGTTCAAGCCACATCACCACCTTGTTGCTAC
This sequence comes from Ammoglanis amapaensis, assembly GCA_028566735.1. NCBI lineage: Eukaryota > Metazoa > Chordata > Actinopteri > Siluriformes > Trichomycteridae > Ammoglanis > Ammoglanis amapaensis. Next base: position 2,881 of record JAOUQU010409782.1, read on the forward strand.
TTTTAGCTACTTAGCAAGGTTCTTAATCCTCGATTGCTTAAAAATGGTGTTCCATTGTAAATTGTAAGTCGTGTTGGATAGAAGGAATCGATAACAGCTTAATAACTTTTAAGCTGCCGATTGACTGAGAACAACAATTTCGCTAAATTATACATTTCAACAGCAGATCAAACCTAGCTAAAAAAATGGAAATCAAAGTGTCAAAAAACATTCGGTGATGAGTAGCTCCACCAACTTTGTTGATCACTTGAAGCAATCGGTTAGACACGCTTGATGTAAGTGTTTCCAGGAGACTGGAAGTGTCGAACATCTATAAGTGATGTCCATTTTTGTGAATTTCCCTCATGAATCCTTTTCAAATATACAAAATCAGATTTAGTTAAGGGAAACTTGCAGGATGATCCAAAAGCGTGACATTGTCAGTTGCAGCACTGTTTAGTTGAAAAACCCAATCATTATCACACAGACGAGGGTCCTACTACAACATCTCCACATAGTCAACTGAGGTTTGATGCCCCTGCTTAACCTGGAGCTTAAAATCATGACTCCAGCCCAGCCCCCAAATGTGCTGCATAGACAACAACAAACATCTCAGGTAGGATCAGATTACCATGCCAGTAACGTTTGAAGCCATCAGGAATGTTTTTTTTTCTTGTCAAATTTCAATGACCCATGTTTGGTCCAATGAGCATCCAATATTGCATTTTCTATTACATTTTGAACAGATCTTGAACAGGTGTATATATCCCACCCACAAACATGTGTCTTAATCATGGTCTTTGCTTCATCTGTACCTGGTTGGTGTATGTTTCAAATCAAATTCAAATTCAAATCAAATTCAAATTTTATTTGTCATTACATTACACATATACAGATGTACAGTACGATGAAATGTTTCTCTTCGCATATTCCAACTTGTCTGGACGTTGGGGTCAGAGCGCAGTACGGCGCCCCTGGAGCAGACGGGGTTAAGGGTCTTGCTCAAGGACCCAGCAGTGTAGCGGAGTGTAGCAGAGCCTGGATTTGAACCCCCAACCTTTGGGTTCACAGCCCAACGCTCTACCCACTAGGCTACACTGTCCCTGTGTGTCCCTGTGTATTAGAGTTTACAACTCTAATAACCTTGGTACTTATTTCCAGTATTAAAACCTCCACGGTTCTTATATATTTTAATAAACTAACTTCAAAGAAAAGTTAGAAACACGTTATACCTCATGAGTACACAATGTATGTTTCACTCTTGTCAAACTGTCATTTAAACTGCCGGTAGATTATATAAAAAAGGTCCCTGACTCTCTGCAGACACTGTAGACTGTGTAAACGCTGTGTGGATCAACGACACAAACGCTAGAGTCTCGGTGACGCTGACAAATGGCGCTCTTGTAACCGACATTAGCCTTGTAAGCCCGAGCTGACGTCTAGGTCCTGTTTGGGGAATAGACTGGGAATTACATACTTCTGAGCCACTGATGTGTCCAAAGTGAGGAAGAAAGTGTATTCTTCTTGCTTACATGGTGCTGACAGTGACAGATCTGCTCTGTTTTTATTTCATCAATCTTTGCTTCTTTTATCTATGCTTTGGTTTTTACGTGTCTTCAGCTCTTCCTAGCTGTGAGATTCTTTACATTCCCTGTTTTGTAAATCAATGGATAAGACTGTAAACATAAAGCACAGGCTGTTTTGGACAATTATAGATTCTAAAGATGACTTTTATGTCAATAAGTGCTTAGAATCTCTATTACAAGGGTTACGGTGCTTGATGACAAACTTAGCTAGAATTATTTTGAATGTTGTGGAGTTTGATGGTTCTGAGCTTCAAAGCCAAAACACGTTAAAGTTGTTAAAGTTGCTACCGGTGATCCCAAATTTGCCATTTAACATCAATTTAACACAATGTTTAATGTACATCTTAATACAAATGAAACAATAATGAATAAGGTACATTTGATTTGCATTCACAATACTGCTTATGTGCTAGGTTAGCAAACTTGTGACATCAGTTCTGTCATTTACATCAGAATTTCGGTTCATAACACAACATTTGTTCATCTGTTGAGTTAAGGGGTGTGTGTGGGGGTGGGGTGGGGTGGGGGGTTGTAACCTAAATTGTTAAACTGTCCAAAAGTCAAGAGTGCACTGTATGTCTGTTTGTTTACACAGTAATGTATTGTATTTAACCTTGCATGTGTGCACTTAACCTATTTTGTGTGACCTTGTTCGTGTTAAAATTGTCCTGATAAAGGTAGAGATGTTCTGTTACTCGCACTTCTGGTTATTTAAGTGCTCTCTGTAGAGCCTTTTTACATCACAGTCTCATATAGAATTTAGGACACTGAGAGGAAAAGAGCAACCAGGCCAACCTGTTTAAATTTTTAATGCGTTCAATTTGATTCTTGTTCTTTAAAAGTATTTGAGCTATTTATAAAAGCATGAAAGTCGATGTTGTCGATGTGTTTCCTATACAAACTATTACTTCATTATTTACCATGGCTTTTTACATAGTCATGTTTTGGGACCTGCAGAGGTTTATTTACTCTTAACAACCAGCAAGAAGCAACCAGTGGCACGTTACATTATTGTTTATATTGTTGATCTGTGCACAAAGTGAGGGGCATGGTGACATGTAACATCACCGAATAAAGACACAGTTATTTCTATATTTACCTACAGTTTGCTTTGAAATGCACAATTATATACATTATTATATCTAAATGTTAACTATAATAACTAATCTTAATTTTTGAAGGGAAAATCTGCAAACTCACGAGTAAACTCTGTTTAAATTTAATTTTGAGCTATTGATTTATGCCATGTTGGGCACATGATGAGGCATCTACAGAACGAGAATAAAGGCAGTGTTATGACAGGGCACGTGAAAGAACCCAAAGAATACACTGGATTGACATCGTCATGACACGGATTGCATTATTAGCAGGTAAACATGACATCAGTGAGGAAAGCTGACCCATCTGTGCACCCAACCATTGTAAGCTATGAAGGCATGTCAGGACATGTCATACAGTAAAAAAAACAACACAATCTTTCTACTTCTCGTGTTTAAGTCACTTTAATAGAAATCTTGTGTTTCAATTAATAATCAATGATATACACTGTTAAAAAAGGGTGCATTCAATTTGCACACTTTGTGCACTATATTTTAGTGTGCCAAAGAAACACAATGAAATGATATTCACTAAGCACACTATAAGGACGCCATTTTGTCTTTATAATGGAAAGGGAAGAACTTTAGACTGGATAATAGTGGCAGCAGAGTCCACTGCTTCATATAAATGTAAATAGTGTTAATGAATATATTCTTTCATGGGGCAAATAATAGCATACCAATATATTATATAAACAAAAGCTGGTGGGTTATAATCACGATCAAATGATTGCCCGCCACTAGTGTTCCATCTTCTTATTAAAGTGTACACTACACACTAACTTATATTTTGGTATAGACTCCTGTATAGGCATGTGAGTGTTATTTGTGTCTGCAGTTTACACACACACACACACACACACACACACACACACACTTAAATGTAAATGTAAAAATACAAACATTTTAAATGTTACTTTCTTTACACTTTAAATGTTACTTTAGTCTAGTAACTAAAATCATTAAAGAAATTGTACTTTTACTTTAGTATGATATATTAGTACATTTCCACTGTATCATAGTGTCCTTTCTTTACAGCTATAACAGCTTGTTGTGGAAGAAAAATAGCACAAGACACAAGTTGTAAAAATAATATCAGAAAAGTGTATATTTATTATGAAAAAGAGTAAAGAATCCGCATGAGTATCACAAGAAGACCCACACACAGATGAGACGGAAGAGCATCTGAAGTCCCGCAAATGCCATGCCTGATTTATACCCCTGAGGGCTATAGGTTGTAGCTGAAGCTAGTCATGCCTTCGTTGAGAAGTCCTGAAAAAGGAATTTCGAAAATCGGCAACCAGTTGTTAATCTTTGTTGGGAGGACACGGACATAGGCACCACTAGGTACCTTAAGTTCTTCTCACACTAAAGGGAGTTCAGCACATTCATTTTGGCATAGATAAAATACATACGTTTTGGTACACAATGAATTTCTAAAATAATAATACAATAACATCTTATACAAGTAAAATAATAATTTCCTTAACAAGCTTCAACTCTTTTTAGAAGGATTTCACCCAGATTTAGGGGGTGTTTTAAATTTTTTGACCATACTTCCATCAGTAAGATTATACACTGATATTGGATGTGAAAGGCCTGGCTCAGAGTCTCTGCTCTCATTTACACCAAAGGCAGAGGCGGGTGCTTTGGAGGCCCTGGTACCTTTACCCTTTGATGTTCAAAGTGTCTTTAGCCTTTCAAAAATTGTAACTATTAGGCAGTTCAGACATGAACATTAACTAAAATATCACAATAATTTGAAATGTATAAAATAGCAATTTTCTGTGTAGAATAAAATATCTTGTGGCCAAAGGAAAGAAACTGGACTAGAGATCTGAAGGCCACTGCTTCAAGCCCCACTACCACCAATTTGGCATGGTTGGGCCCCAGAGCAAAGCCCTTAACTCTCATTTGCTCCAAAAAATTTAATAATATGCACTCATATGAAAAATGCTGAAAATGTAATGTAATTTACATGTGATGTCACATATAAATGTGAATTTCTAGAAGCTATGAATCCATTTTTATTGTTTTCTGAAAAATCACATTTATTTACCCAGACCCACACATTTTTCAAATTTAAATTTTATCCTGTTAAAATAGATTGTTGGTTCAGTCAAATATTTTACAGCTATAATTGACAAACTAAGCGACTTTATTATAATTTTATCAATCCTAAATTTATTTAAAGATTTAAAAATGCTATGACTCAATTTCAAACTTTTTGTTTTTTAACCAAAAGAACATGAAGTAGAACATGAACATGAACTTTCTTCCTACAATTATAATAAAATAAATAATAAATAATGGACAGATCGTTTCCAGTCCACTCCTGGCTGCCACTAGTAGTTCCCACAACATTTGCCCTTTTCTTGATAGTTATTGACCGACAACCTGCAGAACTGTTGAACACTTGAACCAAACAAGAGCACAACACCAGCCAATCCACAAAAGTTATGAACTAAATGATTGATGTAGGCTAGCTGAGAACATGTCACTATACACATATCACATGAAACAACAAGACCTCAGCTGTCTAATGTTGGTAGTCACTGCCATAAACGATTCATGAGAAAATAGGCTTCGGAATTTACCGATGACAAGGCCTGCAGCTCGACTTGTTCTTTTTAATGTAATATCAAGAAATCCTTATTGGACTTATTGAACTTATTTGGACATCAGCCGCTCTAGAGTCTAGTAGTGCTTGGCTTTTCCTTCGCTCATGGAAACCTATTTCATAAAGCTCTCTACACTACACATTGTTCTGTGGTTCATGGCTGAGTTATTTCTAGTCATTCCTAAATGCTTCTACAGTTGTTATAATACTAGTTTAGTTGACTGTTTCCTATTTAATGGCAAGGAAATTGCTGCCAGCTTTGTTGCAAAGGCGGCATCTCACTGTAAGATGCTGGATATTTACTGAGCTCTTAATAGCAACCTGTTCTTGAGGCGACCTGCATGTCTGGGTAAACCCTCTGGTCATGGAAGTTAGTAAAACACAAGAATTTAAGGAATACCTCTGGCAATACAAAGTATCTGCTGTAGAGAAACTCCTCTGACCTGACATATACGCTGCAAACCATCATCAGTCACTAGCCTGTTCAGTGACAGACTGCTCTTTCCTAGATGTAGGTTCAAGAGACTGACAGACTTCTTTACCCCTTACGGCATCAAACTGTACTTCCATTTACTACTACATCTTTGTCTGGATTGTGTAATGATGATGCCGTTGGAACCTAAATTCCCCAGAAGGAACCTCCTCAAGGGATTAATAACGTACTATCTATCTATCTACCCCTGACCCAAAATGTACTTTTTCTATTTCTAAGCCAACGTCAGTGCCTGACCTCTCATTTTCATTCAGTGAGTATGAATTAGGATGCACTCAGTCTTGTGGAAAAGCTTTCCAGAATAGCTGTAAGACTGTTATTGTCATTGCAAAAAAGAGTGCCTGATATTACATCACCGGCAGCTGATGTCCAATAACGGTCAATGGTCATTGCTCACTTACAAAACCATCTATTGTATTCCCATTCAAAAACCAAACAAAACATAACAGGATTAATAAAACATAACATACATAATAAAGACAAACGTCATCTTAAATGTTATTCATGCTGCTTGAATACAGCATTATTACTTAAGCTCAATCAATGCTCCACAGTAAACACGTAACATTGCCATTGGTATTACAACAAAATGTTGTGGGTGTCAGGTTATTATTACATCTGGTTTCACTTACTAAGCAAACACACTTTGCATTATTCCATTCAAATGAGGTGACCCACAGAACATTTACATTAAAAATATATTGTATTGTCCACTTTTTTTCCTTTGGAAGAAGTGCATGCACATTGTATTTCAAGATTACTACAGCACTAGGGCAATTGAAAAATCCTGCCTATGTAGAGAGATCCATATGCCATACCTAGGCTCTTTCAAGTTCTTTGAGTGGATATACCATGACCAATGCTTAAGTCCTGTTCTTTGTGGACCGCCATATACATGCTAAGACTATAAGTGTATTGTTTTTAATACATCACTGTCACTTCTCCTGCTAAATCAGTGTATTGTTGTGTCAGTCCCAAGCCCACACAAAACAGGGAGGGTTAGTGGTTCAAAGTGTGGGGGTCTGTCTTTTTAACCTAACTTTCCCGGTGTGTCACTTACTTTCTTCTGTCTGTAGGCGGCGTGTGAAATTTACTGTGGCCTCTCTGCCTGTAGGAGAGGAACGCATTTTAGATCTTGTAATATAGATTTGACAAATAAACCTTGTTTGAATCTTTGAATCTTTGCTTAGGGTACAGAACAGTAATTCAAAGGATACCGGTTCAAAACTGGCTACTGCTCGGTTGCAACTGTTGAGCCCTTGAGGAAGGCCCTTAACCCTCTTTGCTCAGACTGTATACTGAAACTTTGATGTAAGTCACTTTAGATAAATGCATCTGCTAAATGCTAAAAATGTAAATAGTTGTAAATGGATTCTTATTGTAGCGAAAGATCAGGGTACAAACGACACCCTAGTTATAATGTTACAAAAGCTTCACAAAGTATGTGATAATGATATTAAATATTAGAAGAAATAAATCAAAGCTTGCATTATGTATCATAACATAAAATTTTAACATAATGGCCAATTAACGGAACTGCATTTTTTCTGTTTGTGTTTATCTACTTTATGTTCTTGATGTAAACTGTAAAATGTGCATGAAAACACATCTTCTGTCACAGTTCTTGGACACGCTGCAGGTGAGAATTGTTTTTCGTCTGATACTATCTGTTTATCTGTCACTCAAACACAATCCCTCATGTACCCCAGTATCAAGAGAGCTCAGATGATTGGCAACAATGTTGACTGGAATTCATTAATAATCATGTGTCTGCTCTCTTATAGTGCCCAGCCATAGCCCATTTCCACTGTCAGGGTCTAACTGGGTTTGATTGATTTATATTGCTCTATTGCTTTTATATTGCTATATTTATATTGCAGACCCTATTCATATACATGTGGACAAAATGTCTAGTGTGTAGCTGCCTCTTTTAATGAGAACAGACCAAACTATACAATAATCAAGAATACAGAAGTTGGTTGCTATCTGAAATGTTCGCTATCCGAAACTAATTTAATCTCAGTAATCGGCAGTGCAATAATATTAACAATGTGTTTCACTTATACAGCAGCTTTCATAAACCCAAGGACAAATAAATAACAAAACAAACATAAAAACAGCAAAAACAGATCAAATCAAACTTAAATCGGGGGAGTCGGGTGAAAGTAATTCTTAAATAAGTATGTTTTTAGTTGGACCTTGAGCTTACACAGAGAGGACGAGAGATGAGAGAGAGGCAGCCACAATTTATGATCGACTACTCATAGTGACCAAAAACTGACCAGGAGACCATCATCTAACGATCGAAGCCTACGCGAGGGGACATAAGAGAGCCAGCGAGAGCCTTAAAAGTGAGCAATATAATTTTATATTGGATGCACAAGTTTATATAGCGCCAGAGGAGATGCTCTAATACTGGAGTTATGTGCTGGTATTGTTGAGACGGGGTCAGAACATGAGCAACAACATTCTGTACGGTCTGAAGGAGGTGAGGAGATTCCTGAGGTGAAGCCTATAGAGGGTAGATTGTCAGTTTTCTAGTTTAGGTATGACATGGACCAGGATCTCAGCGGATGGTCTTATTGTCCTTCACTGAGTTTAACTGCATAGTTAAATAAGCTGGTGTTAGAAGGTGGTGGAGGGTGTAAGCTTGCTAAAATGTGTCTTTGTAGTCTGTAGGAAGACAGTCTCGCTAGCTCGTGGCTCGCATCACAAAGCGTAAAATTAAAAGATATGTGTGATGGCTCATATCTCAGAAAACTCACATGGAGGTGCACTGGTAAGTCAAGTTTTCACTGTATTAGGAAGGTTGTCAACGTTTTATGCCTGACCACTGTACAGCAAACCCCCAAAAGACCCAGTCTTTTGATTTTTCTTTTTCTTTTTGCTAGCAAACACATAACCGGGGTGAGGTATGCT
>JAOUQU010409792.1:0-11574 GCA_028566735.1 Ammoglanis amapaensis
GTTTCCTCCGGGCACTCCGGTTTCCTCCCACAGTCCAAAAACATGCACTAGGTTGATCGGAAATGTGGAAATTGTCCGTAGTCACAGAAACATGATCCCTGTATGTTGTACAGGATATTGTATGATGTATTAATGTTGGTACGTAAGATCCTGCATCACCAGCTACTATTTATATCCCATTTAAATAGATATGTGACTACTAAGCATTTTTTGGTGACCCCACGACCTGATTTGGGTGGGGCGTCGAGTTTTAAACGAACCATGAAATGTAGGAAAGAAGAAAAGAAGCGGTTTGTTTTTCCAAGGACATGACAGGGAATGACGGAGACGCGGTTTCAGCTTTGTTGGTGCTCGGAAAGTCTTGAAAAAAATCCATTTAGATTATTTATCAATCTTTATAAATGCTGAAGATGATACATACGTTCTGATCGATGGAGGGTTAAAGGCTTTTGGTCGTAGTGGGGTTTGAACCCATGTCCTTTTGGTCTCGAGTCTAGTACCTTAACCACTATCATTGCCCTCTTGAGTCCTAATACTCAGTGAGTCCGTGCATGTATTGCAGTTAATTGTTTTACATCCTAACGATAGCATTGCAGTTATTTATCATGATTTTTAAATCTTATAAAGTATAATTCAGGACAAGTGTGTTCCCATCAAACAAAAATGCTGAAATGTTGTTTGTTTTGTTTGTTTATTCGTTCATTAACGTCATGTTTTTACACCTCTATGTAACACCCATGACAGGAAACGTCATGCCACTCGTCGCACACACTCGTCACACACATCCAACACGGTCATGGACGATTTCGTATCTTCGATTGGCCTTTCCTGCATGTTTTTGGACCGTGAGAGGAAAACCGGAGCGACCCGGAATAAAACCCACGCAGACACGCGGAGAACATGCAGAACTCCAAAACAAATTTAAAAAAGCCCCTGAAATGTATAAAATACAGAGACGTCTATGCTGATGAGCAGAAATGAACGTACAGTAATATTAGCAAAATCGATATAAACAAAACATAAACAAACAGAGATGAGCTTCGACTCACCCTCGATCCTGTTTACACAACAATCCAAGAAATCCTGTGTAGATGAACACGGTCAACAACAACAACAACAACAACCACCATCATCCTACACTCACAAGTCACAAGTGAGTCTGACGATAGCAGAAGAGCAGAAAGTCACCAGAGGACTAACCCTCCACCTCCTCCTCCTCCTGCACCACCTCCTCCTCCTCCTATAAAGCTCAACACTCCCCGCACTAACATTCAAACCTCGTCTGCAGATGGGTCGGGGTTCAACTTATCGGCATTAAGTATAAAAAACACACAAAAGGACGATTCACAAATGAGTAAACAAGTGTCGGGAAGAACAGTGCAGATGTGACAAGCCATTTATTCTGGGATTAGAAATAAAAACCACGGGGGGAATCGTGACTAAATAAGTCCTGACTAAATCCTGGGTTTAATCTCCACCTAAAAGAGGGATCCAGGTCCTTTCTGTGCAAAGTTTGCATATTCCGGTTGCCTCCCACTGTCTAAAAACATGCAGGTACAGATGACAGTAGACAAAAAACACAAAGACACAATTTCAGGGTCTAAAATTAACCCGATTTACGTACAAATTGAGACTCGGAAGCGTTTAAACTCGGAAGTTTGACTGTATTTCAGTGAATAACATTTCTAAGCTTTGTTCTTTAAACATGGGGGCGGTTCTGAACACACTTTATTCTTTCAGTTCCTTTATGTCGATCTATTTTAGATATTTCCTGTGAGATTTACTGGCCCGTCTCCTCCTAGTTAAATGAAGCGACCACAAAGTGCACGCTTCATTTAAACCATGAAAGCTTCAACCAAAAGATGAGCTGCACAGATCGAGCATAACATTAGGACCACTTTTCTAATAATGGTCATCTTTTTAATTTCCTAAAGACTTGAGTTCCATGTTGATAATGAAATTACATCGTGAGTAGCGTGTATGAATTTCGGATCTATATAAGGAGTGCAGACCCTGACGTCTTAGCCATTGTCGAAACTCTGAGGTTAAAATGTTGACCTAATGCATAATATATCCCACTCACTTACAGAATGCCGTGAAAGAGATAAGCAGTGTTATTCACGTCACCGCTCAGTGGTCGTAACGATACGCCCGGTCGGGGGCTCGTTATTTATTTAATTTGCTTTTAATGCTTTGAACAGGCGACGGTCCTTTATCACACAGATGTTGTACATTCGATTTGCCCAACCTGCATGTTTTTGGACTGTGTAAGTAACCCTGCAGACTCCACTGCTAACATTTAAAGCTCGCATCGGATCGAAGCCACTGGTGTTAGAATCGGACGTACAGAATGTTAATCAGTTCATGGTGTAAAGACGCCGTGCCGACCTTTGTGTGCCATGACAACCGAGGAACAATATTCACCCCGGCGGCTCCTGTGGCACCGAATTCCCACGACCGGTCAGACTGACAGGGGTTCGAACCTTCGACTCTTATCAGTGTGTGAGAGGGAAGTTAATAACAGCAACACACACGTTTATAGTGTGACTTTAGTTTTGGTGATCATTCCACCAGGATAATCCTGAACTACCACCTCAGACTAATTAGTACACAGCCATACAACTGGCATTCTACACCCGTTCTACACCCATACTACTGACATTTTACATCTGTATAACACCCGTTCTACACCCCTTCAACTCTACAGCAGTATAACAACCATACTGCAATCGTTCAACACCCACTCTACACCAGTTCTACATCCATACAACACCCGTACTACTGGCGTTCTACACTCGTTCTACACCCGTACAACATCTGTACTACACCCTTACAAATGGCGTTTTACATCCGTACTACACCCCGTCTACACCCATACTACACCTGCTCTGCAGCATTACAACACACATACTATATCCCTTCTACACCCCTATTAAATCTTAAATACACCCTTACTACATCTGTACTACACCTGTATTACATCCGTTCTACACCCACACTACACTGGTACTACACCTGTAGTACATCCGTTCTACACCCACACTACACCCGTAGTACATCCGTTCTACACCCACACTACACCCGTAGTACATCCGTTCTACAAGCACACTACACCGGTACTACACCCGTAGTACATCCGTTCTACATGCACACTACACCCGTACTACACCTGTATTACATCCGTTCTACACCCACACTACACCTGTAGTACATCCGTTCTACACCCACACTATACCCGTACTACACCTGTACAACACCGATTTTATATTCATTTCTCTTTTTAATTTGTTACGCAGCTCCATTACAGAGATAAATCCAACTCTTTTTTTTTTACCTTTAGCCTCGGCGATCTTCACCCCCACACAAGCTTCGTCTTCATCGAGGTTTTTGGTGGGAAAACAACCGTCAGGACCTGCTTTACCTGTAATAAAGAAACAGAAACCGTGCAACACATGTCAGATACGTTGTCCAGAGATTTCTGCAAAAACTGTTGGAGGAGAACACACGAAGCTCGGATCAATAGCCGGGTCGTGTCAGGAAGGACATCCGGTGTAAAGACAAGGACGAATCATTGAAGCATGCTTGTAACGTTACTAACATAATGAACTTTGGCACGTTCAATGTGACGTCTATAAACAGTGCACAGTAACGATGTTTAAGATCTTCCACACGATGTGGAAGTTCCCACATAGTGCAGGATAATAAAGCACTCGTACTTCGTTACTGTACATGTGAGGATCAGTTCTAGTTCTATTCACATGTGCCCATGAGATCGGAAACGTACGATCTTATATGCGTCGTAATAACCGACGGCCACGTGACGCACGCGTGTGTGACGCTCGTGTTGCGTCTTGTGCTAAAATAAGTGATCCACTGAGAACTCGGCACTGATTAATTCTGCCGTAATGTCAGACTCGAGCTGCTCAGAGAGTCATCAAACACATCAATGTATTAATTGTCTGTATGAAAAAGTTTATTAGATCACACACACACACACACACACACACACACGATGCTACTTGTTTACATACACAAACTGCACAAAACACACACACATTGTGCGTTTTTTATACTTATAAATCCATACACAGTTTTTTCCCAGTGAATACACTAAACACCTGAACAGATCACCAGTCTGTTGCAAAGTTTAGACACACACACACGCACGCACACAAAGAGGACAAACTTCAGTATCTCTGATTAACCCGAGTGCAAGTCTTTGGTCTGTGGGAGGAAGCCGGAGCACCCAAAAGATCCCTACACTGATCAGAAATGAAAATGTACTTATTGGTAAAATGACTAAAATATGATCACATATTGAGCGCGTGAACCCATTCTCGTGTATCATATTGCATTGTGGGAAGACTTGTCATCACGTCTGTAAAGGCCCACACGAGACATAACGGGATCTGAGAACACACACTTTCAAAACAGAAGTACGACAACATTGCATTACTAACAAAGTGATTCCAAATCGGACTAACATAAAAACTTACAGAGCAAAATAATGAACTCTATTTTTTTTATTCTTAAATACTTTTAGCCAAATTTATGACATTTAAATGAGCAGATCGTTTATAAATCAAAGCAGTTACACACTTCCGGCGATGCTAAACACAACACATTCTCTTATTTACTCAACACCGGATTGAAACGACTGCACTACCTGCTCTGTTCGGTCGGGGTTCGAGTCTCTTCTGTTCACTCATTATGTCTCGGCGTCAGAGAGGACGAGTGACAGGATGAGAAGTCTACCTTGTGAAATATTACCCAACATGCCTCAGTGCAGCAACACTTCAAACACCTACGCTTGTGGTGTATAGTTGCTATATTACGGCTCCTCCTACTCGTCCGAGTGAAAGTATTAAAAGTATTAAAGGCAGAACGACCTTGGACTCCCGAGACCAAGGTCAACAGTTATTTATCCATGATTATGCAGAGGCACTGCAATACTCGACTGTAGCGTGTGCTTCGTCCATGTAGAAAAGCATTGCATTACTCAGCTGTAGCGTGTGCTTCAGTCATGTCAGTAAGCGTTGCATTACTCAGCTGTAGTGATGACAGAAGGACCACGGCAGCATACATAAAGCATTACAAGCACATACTGAACATATCTGCAAATATATATTTGATTATTATTAGACACATTTCTATAATCAGACTGTAAATGTTAAGTATGACGTGACATCAGATCCTGCACAATATCACAGATGATGAGTTTGGCTCTTTGCGCCGAATGTAGTGAATGAAACTACGTCAACTAAAGTAAAAATGTCGAAAGGTGATGAAGAATAAAGAATTCATGTCAGTATTGGCTTAAGCCCCTGCAGACCGTGCAGCTATTTTATGCAGATGAAGGTTATAAATATTCTAAAAGGTTTAAGATCCGAGATTTTATTAAAATCATCAGCAAACCTAGAATATAAGTTAAGAGATGTCGCGTGGGTGTAAGAGTGTGAAGAGGAACTGGACTGAAATGAAGTGTTATGTTGATTACTCCATTTCCAGCACAACAGTCTTACTGTTTGCAGTTATGTCCGTGTGCGTGTGTGCGTATGTGTATGTGCGTGCGCGAACACAAAAATGCATAACACACTGTTCCGGACTATTTCAGCTCATCATTACTGATCGGATGTTTACACACTTACACACACACACACACACATACACACACACACACACACACACACACACACACACACACACACACACACAGATTAGAAATAAATCGATAAAATCAGCAACAAGTCTGTTGGAGGCCGATTTTAAGATGATGTTACGGATATGACGATATCAAACACATGCTAGGACATTAATGGCGTCAACCAGGTTTGAATGAGGCGTGTTGGGGGGGGGGGGGGGTGTCTCGTTGGTGACAATGAACTGTACCCAAACTTCAAAAAGAATTCAAATGCTCATTCATGTACATAAACTGCTTTAACAGCAACTTGTAATGAAGCATAACGAGGTTGGTTTGAGGTAAAGGTGTCCTCCTAATCAGCAGATCGCGAGTGTGTGTGTAGAAAAGTGTCTTCAACAGGCGAAGCAGCAACAAAGAACACGAAAGTGAACAAGAGGAAGAAGTTGGGAAACTTTTCTTCTAAATACTTCCTGTTTAAGACTTTTGTTCTTCCTTCCACAATCTGAGTTCTACTTTTGACCAAACTATTGACCTATCAAACGTAAAGATTGATGGGAGTATCTATGAAGCTTCACCCCCCCCCTCCCGCCCCCTGTGTTAACGGAGAAGTGCTGAGGTTTGAGGACCACTCAGCACCGGCGCATTATTAAATGGACTGCACATCACTGTACTAGTGGAAAGTCCATACACGACTGGGATAGGGAAAAGATCAGCTCGGTACCAGTCATAAAACAGGATGAACATGCTAATTACAACGAACAGATAAGTGGCCTGGATTGTAAAGTTCCTCCTGACAGCAGCGGCGTAGATACGATAAATAAACGAGTTTTTTTTTACTTTCATACAGAAGCACCGTGCAAAATATTTACAGTTAACAATTCAGCATTTTTTAGCTTTAAATGTAATAAATTTATTTATTTCACAGCGTGTTTATTAGTCAAGCTCATGACGGTCTCTTATTTTTTGAGGTTCTTTATATATATTACAAATAAGTTGTAAGTTATCAACCAGGTGGTTTTCAGAAAGACTAAAGAGTTAAGAGCCTTGGTCAGGGGCCCAACGAAGGGGACGGGGCTTGAACTGGTGTCTTGCTAATTAATACCATAACCGCTAAAACCATCACTGCTCAGCATTCAGCCAAAGTGACTTACAATTACAAATGAATGATCATTTTAAGCCATTTCGGTTTAAGGGTTAAAGGTTTGAAACTAGGTAGTTGTGGGTTTGGAACCGGCAGTCTGGTTATGGATGTGATTGTTGTAAGATTGTTTTAAGCACATTTATAAATATAGATTGATCAGAACACTACTGTACACTATGATCAGGCATAACATTATGACCTCTCACAGGTACAGTGCATAACTGATTATAACACCGATAGAACAATAGACATAGGGATTTGAGTTTGACCAGGGCTAAATTGTAATGGCTAGACGTCCGGATCGGATCGTCTCCAAAACCGGCAGCTCTTGTCGTCAGTATCTGTATGAAGTGGTCTAACGAAGAGACGGTCGTAAACCGGCACCGGGGTCATGTGCCGCCGAGGCTCACTGATGCAAGCGTAGCGCAGATGCTAACGAAACGGACGACATACAAAGCAGTCTGAATATACATTCTTTACAGTTCATTACAAGTAATGGGCTGTTTGGACAGCAAAACAGGACGGCATACGAGGGTCTTGCTCAGGGGCCCTAACAATGATGACTGTAGTGCTTGACCGGTCAAACGTATGCTTCATAACCTCAACCACTTTGATCTGAATGAGGAATTAAGAAATAGACTTTCCTGCACTATTTTGACCGGATGTCTTATTTATTTATTTATTTTTAAATCTTTCGACAGGCGATTATTTAAATTCCACGTCCGTGGCCGCGTCTGTGGGTCCACATGGGCAAAGCAGTTAAATCCTGTACCCGCCCGAGTAAATGAGAGACTTGGAGTGTCGTTGGCATCATAAAGATTAATGTAGCCTCGGACTTGCTCACATATAACCTAGACTCAGACTAAATCTAACCACCACCACCCCCTAACATGAGAAATATGTCATGATTATAATGATATCATTACAATATTATGAGCATGACCATATTAGCAAGACAGCTCGTCTGTTAGACGATTTTTAAGTCCTTTTCACTTTTCGTCATCAACCCGTTTCGATCCCGCTCTTCTGCTTTTATTAAATAAGTGTCGATGCGTGAAGATCTAACCCAGCAACCAGCTTCCAAGACTTTCAGAGCTAAATAGACCAAGAGCGAAAGCGACCCACCTCTCTGAATAATGATCCCTCTAAATCCAGACTGCGGGAAATGAATGAGCGGCTATAAAATCTTAATCCGGATTCGAACAGGAACTCGTGGAAGCCGTGGTCATCTGTGCTTCTCACTGCTGCCGCGCGTTACCGCATCCTCTTTCCTTCAGCTTCACAACCTCACTTGCTAGCGAGCGTCTCTCCTCCTCTTTTCCCTGGCGTGCCCTCTCCAGCCCGAGATCCCTCTTCCTCCTGTTTACCCTCCGCCACACATTAAAATGCCATTCCAGAAGCAAGTAAGCATATGGCCGGGAAACGGAACTGGCATCGGTCCTTCATTCTCAATGAGTGTGTGTGTGTGTGTGTCGTGCGAACAATCGGTCCTATTATGCTCCAGAAGGAAACCCGGACGTCTCCCCGGCACCCTGTTCTGCATAGGAAGAGGAGGGAGGCTTGACGTGATGGAGAACGCTTCCTTAATCATAGGCTGTAGCGTTCATTTTAAAAACGATGTGATAAATAAGATAGATGTCTTTCACCGGCTTGCTTTCGGGAGACCATGTGACAGGGGCTGGTGGGCTGGTGGGGTGGGGACAGAAGGGGGGATGCTGATGAATGAGAAACCTGTGGGGGAGGGTTTCAGTCACTCCAGGCCACCTACACATTTCTCATGATAGTGATCTCAATTAAACATCTAATGAGCCCAAATGAAATGGAATCATAAACCGAAGCCATAACACAGATTAGCACGGTGTTATTTTGTTTGTTTATAAGGATTTCTACATCATTTCTACATCAAACACCCATTTTTATTTCTCCAATCCACCTCCATTGTATGTTTTCGGGGGTCATCAATCTTTTGGGACGTACCTTCCGTTGTTGGAACGTGCAACAGTGAGTTACGATCAGACACTTGACACTCCCAGTCAGTCATGTCGTCGGTTTCTATGCTAAGCTAATACCCACCCACCCCCGACCCCCTGGCCCAAAGTGTGCTTCATTGGTGGACATCATCCATCGATTAGTCCAGTGTAGTGTGGATGTAATTACAACCGATACATGGGATTCACGACCATCCCCGACCAGTTACCATTCCACCCACGCAACGACCCACCCACAACGGTGCACACGGTGGACCCCCTGGTCCCTGTGGCAGCTGGACACAAGGGCCATCGCACCAACACAGCGGCAGCTGGACAAAAGCCAGCTCTGTTTGATCACAAGCTTCCCTTACAAAAGGACTAACAGGGATTAACGGCTGTCTTATAAGAAAAGGTCAGGCATCTGGTATTCAGAGACATTTTCACCCCACAAATCAGATCAGGACATGGAAATGAAGGAGATCGCGTCTGTGGTGGGATGTGGGGGTGCGTAACCGAATCAAGGATACCTAATAAACATTATAATCATTAGCACGGCTCTAGATTTGGTGATTCTGATCAAGTAAGCACACAAATATGTAATCCCCTGTAAACACTAAGTTTATATACCTAAATTGGCCTGTTCCTGCATTCCATGGAGTTGCGAACGAAGGGCGGGGGGTGTGAATATATACTACACTAATAAATACTGTATATTTATACAACTCTGTTATAAAACAATTTCTTTAGATACAGTATATGTTTTCCCCCAATCCAATTCAGCGATGTTATTTTACTCAATCGTTTATTTAATTCATTCATCCATCATCCAGTTTTGCCAGCGCTTACCAGGCAAATACACTAAACACCTGAACGGATCCAAAATTCATTTAACAGATTCGAAATTGACTTCATACTACAGTGTACAGTCTGATCAACTGAGGATTAAGGGCCTTGCCCAAGGGCCCAACAGGCAACAACCTGGTATTGGTGAGCTTTGACCCGGCTGTCCGTTGGATTACTAGTCCGGTACCCTCACTACAATGTTACGTACGGTGTCTGACAGGGTACAATACACACACACACACACACACACACACAACAATTAACCTGTCCGCATGTCTTTGTAGTGTAAGAAGAAACTGGAATACCTGGAGCAAAACCACACAGACACGTGATGAACATTCAAGCTCCACATAGAACACCCGAGTCTACCCAGGAAGGGAACCCAGACCTTCTTGCTGTGGGGCGATAGTGCTACCGACTAAACCAACCGCACCGCCCTTTTATTCATTTATTTATTTATTAATCCTGGGTAAAAAAGCAGAGAAAGGCGAGAGAGGAAAAAGATCTTTTTTTTTTTACCTTTCGTTCTGCAAAACCAATACTTTCTCCGCCGTCTCATTTTTCTCAATCCGCTGCCCATTACTGATTTATCAGAGCGGCTGAAGTTCTAAGAGGAGATCAGCTCGTACCGTGTCTGCTTCTTCTGGATAATATTCCAATATTTAAGAAAAGCTACGTATCTCAGCTTTCTCTGAAGTTCATGATACATTTTTACTACCATTCACGTAGCTGTTGGCCATCATCACCTACCAGAGGTCGTCCGCTGCAGATCGAACTTTCTGAAACTAGAACCCGAGACAATGCATCACCGGTCCTGATCCGAATCAATCATCAATCCGAACCAGCATTTTTAACTGTTGAGCAACGAAGAGAGCGGAGAATGTTTAAGAAAGAACAATTCTAATAGCGGTCTTCCTGAAGAAGAATAGGGACCCAAAATATCCCACACACTTCCATTTCCTCAGCACAATCCACTCCACCTTCCCCACTCCAGAATGCTCCAGAGATCCAGAAGTTCTTTAGACGTCATGAACGAAAGGCGATCCTCGTTTGTAAGACCGTATCCTATCAGGGCTGTAAGCAATGGCCCGTTATATCCCCGTTTGTCCCAGGAGCTGATGCTGGATTTGCTCTTTCTCTCAAAATGATCCTTCGTTTATTGGCACCCGGATCCTTCTGAGAAACGTTGAACTGAAGAAGATCTTGTAATCCAGAACAAACTTGCGGCACTGAAGAAGTAAGTGTGCCATTCTGGACCAGACTTTCTCCTTCCCCGGTCGAATCTGCTTGGGGGGAACAGCAGGAAGCTCAAGGAAAATCCAGGAAGCACCAAGCGGGTTCCAAAAACAGCTGAATCCAGGCCAGGTTCCTCTAGAGAAAGTGCCATGGCAAGATGTTGCTGGGGTAAACGAGGCTCGATGGGTCACGCAGAGCTTTAAGTGTGTCGTTAAGAGCCTCCAGTGATCAGAACGTGTCCTGATAAGAAGATTAGGACACTAATAAGACATTATTCACCGCTCGATTACATTTAATGTGGCAGAATTAAGCAGATTTTTATTAACGATTTAAAACAGACGCATGAACTCGAACGTGAAGTTTCCAAACCTCTGAAATAAGTAAATAATAATAATAATAACGTATTTCAGGTTTCATCACGTCTCTTGCCGAGTTTAATGATTATAAATTATTATCTGCTTTAGCGAAACGCAGGAAGCGACGAGACAGCTGTTAAGCCGAGGAAAGAAATACAAATCTGCCAGCTTGGAATACAAAGAACGGTCTGTCTTTATAAGGATCTAGAAGATGGTGTTGGGTGATGGAGTGAGGGCACCATCTCCTGGCATTCTGCAGCACAATAAAAAGAAGAACATGAGCACGTGGGGTTCAAGTTGTGTCTTGGTGGCCTTCAGAAAAGTGAAAATTAAGAAACTAAGACATTTTCTGGTATAAAAGTACTTATAATTCTTAAAAGGCAATAT
>JAOUQU010409802.1:0-11572 GCA_028566735.1 Ammoglanis amapaensis
GGGTGGGGGGGGTTTATTATATCGAATTATATACATGCAAACTTTGATTCCACATTTCTCATAGTGACTCTCCACCATCTCATATAAAAGTTTTTATTATAATATAAAAGTTCATTTTGTTACTTTTACTACACAATGAACACATGAACGGAACTTGTGACTCACCGGCGCGCTCGTCCTCACCGGAACCTCCGACTTCACCTACACAACAACACAACAACACAATTCTAGTGAACTTTACACAATCATGCGTGTGTATGAGATCTCTGTGATTGCGGCGCTGCTGCTCTGGTGGACGCGTCTGCATGTGCACGTACATGTGCAGTGATGCTTAGTGATTAAAGTACTGAGTTACAGATCAGAAGGTTGCCAGATCAAGCCCCACTACTATCAAGTTGTCACGATTGGGCCCTTGAGCATGAGTTCTACAGCAGAATGAAGACAAAAGAACAATTGCTCAGCAACTCTGAGGAACTTCGGAGAACTCCTTCCAGAACATGAAGTGAAGTCAAGAGAAATGGTGCAAAGTTGTCATCAAAGTACAAATGTCTAAACGGTCTGAACGGTAGGTTGTGTAGACACTGGAGCCGTGTGTTGTACATCGTACCTTGCTGGTTGTGTTTGCGTTTATGTTAGTGACTGGAGTCGGCTTGGTGGACGCTTTCGCAGGATCCGGTTTGGACGATGAGACGATGGAAGTCTAATCAAAACAAACGACGATGAATCTGATGCTGGAGTTACAAAGTTTGACTGACATGAGACCGAACAGAAGAATGTCCAAGAGAGACACCAAAGTTAAAAGCGACAGCGCGACTGAAAGAGGCCCGAAAATATTAAAGACGCCAGAATCCAGGAGATAAAACAACCAAACAACAGCAGCAGCAGGATAAATATGAGGTGTGAAAGGCAGTTAGAACCGCTGCAGTTAATAAAACAAATAAAAGACGATCAGAACACGACGCCCATGTGTGTTATAGTCGAAACATTCCTGCTCCACCCAGTATTTCTGCAGCGATTCCTCCACCCGTCGATCTCAGAAGCTCCAGGTGCAACAGGAGAAACAGGTGAGTCCAGCTCACACAAACCTGACACGACTGATCCAAGCACACAAACTCTCGTGCCCGGGCACAGATGCATCAGGATGGAGAGGTGAAAGGAAACGTGTGATGAACACGGCGGATATGAAACACACACACAGGAAGTGATGCAGGAGTTGTGAGAGGGAAATAATACACACAAAACCCATGACCTGAACGGCTCAGAGGAGAAGAGAGAAAAAGGATCTTCTGCTTTCATAAAGCCGACAGATTCTACCTGTGGTGGTTTAGACGATCCACCCTGGACGGTGGACGGTCCGATGGAGGTCACCGGACCGGCAGCCGCCGTGGTCGCCGTGGACTTGGGGGTGGCGGGAGCGAGTGGAGCGGTCGCGGGTTTGGTGGCTCCTTTCTGTAATTCAGATCCAGTCGTGTGTAAAAACAAACATTTTAGTTTTTTAAGGCAGATGTGACACAGTGTGTGTGTGTGTGTGTGTGTGTGTGCGTGTGTGATTTTAAATGTTGCTCTGTCTGACATCTCCAGAGACAGAGACGATTTTAACTACAAGCGTGCACACTGTATTGTTCTGATGGCTGTAGTGCTCCCCCTAGTGGTCTGCATTAGAACATGTTGGAGGTGCACGTGTAGTAACAGTGAGACTCGGTGGATGGGGTTCACGGTTCGACACATGATGTGTCGAGTACACAACTGCTCCAAAGACTCACAACGTTAGAAAGAGACGGTGAGAAGAAACAAACTCACACTAACCAAAAACACAACCGACCTGTTGGACCAGATTAAGATCCACAAACGTACATAAACACGTCCAATCAACAAAACTTCCTTTACTATTGTTATTAGGTGCATTAAAGAGATTTATTATTTATTTATATTCATCCAACCTGATCCTGTATTACTCAACATTATATTGATCAGGCTGCTGGATTAAGGAACTAAAATTACCATAAACAAGTCTAAACTAACACAAACCTTAATACACAAAATAAAACAAACCTCATATTGTGCAGGTTTCACGCTGGAGGCCGCCGCCGCCGCCACCGCCGCCGCCGTGGACGAGGATTGTTTAGGCTGAGACTGTAAAAACAAAACAAGAGAGTTTTATTTCAATTAAAAACCAGTTTTGTGTCGTTCAACACAACAAACGTCACAGGAATGAAACACAATTATTTATTATGATTAAACACCTTCAGGTGTTCAAACTAAACACTTTATCACAACTTCTATAGATGTCAGAGCTCTATAACAGGGTCAGTCGTCATACAGCACCCCCTGGAGGAGATCGGGTCTTCCTCAAGAGGCCGGAGCAGAACTGGGGTCAGAACCCACAACCTTCCGATATATAGATAATTTTAACATCATGTTTCGTATCCATGACCGAAATCATTTGGTCTCTTCAATTTGCCTCACCTGCATGTTTTTGGACTTTCGGAGGAAACCGACACGGGGAGAACATGCAAACTACACACAGAAAGCACTCAGGACGACCTTGGGTATCGAACCAGAGACCTGTTTAGTGTTTAAAACAAACATCACCGACGCCCCCTACTGTTTAAAGTAATTAGATTCATCTTGAAAGATTCATAAATACAAAAGAATCGACTCGTGTGAATCGATTCGTATCGATTCTTGCTGAATTGTGACATTTCTTTTATAAACTGTTTTATCTTTTTATCTAGATGAAGGTTACAGAAGTCTGTTAGATCCCCCCCATACACACCCTGATCCCAGCGTACCCCCCCCGCCCCCCCCCGAGAGCTAAATCATATGACTCAATCACCAAATGTGTGTTCACACAGTGACCCTAAATGCCTCAGTAACTCTGTAAACACAACATGGTCCTAACAAAACGACACAAATAGCCACTAAAGTCAATCAGTGCTCATCACTCAGTCATGACGATCTGAAACAATCAAATCACTTTACTGTCTGGATAAATAAACAATTAACTAGCACAATTATTCATAATATTATTATTATATTATAATATAATAGTATAATAATATATAATTATTATAGATTATTTATGTAAAGATAAACGCAACTAAAATGTTTATAAGCAACAAATACGGATCCAAAATGTGCATTGTATATTTATTAGTATTTATTAATACTCTAATATTGGCCATTAATTAGGATACAGGACTAGTGACGCTAACCTCACCAATGCCAGGATGCAGCTGTTGGGCCCTTAAGTGAGGCCCCTAATCTTCATTTGTTCAACTATTGTAAATTGATTTGAATAAAAGCTTCTGCAGTAAATGTCCAACTCCTCCAGACTGCTGCCATGTGTGTGTGTGTGTGTGTGTGTGTGTGTGTGTGTGCGTGTGTGTGTGTGTGCGTGTGTGTGTGCGTGCGTGTGTGTGTGTGTGTGTGTGCGTGTGTGTGTGTGTGTGTGCGTGTGTGTGTGCGTGCGTGTGGAATCACATTACTGATGAGCTGGCAGAGTGTCACTGTGAACACGCCGATCTGCAGTTTGTACATAAACTATAAAAATAGAAACATGTAAATAAAACCTGTATAAGTGAATCTCTCTCTGGGGACTGGATGACACACACATATATATATATATATGTTTGTGTGTGTGTGTGTGTGTGTGTGTGTGTGTACAATGCGTGAACATACCATACACACATTGGTATGTTCTCGACCGGGACTGGAATGTTTCTCCAACAGTCCTGATCGAGTCCCAGAGGTGCTGAGCACTTGTTATCTGCTTTAGCTTCAGAATCATCAGTGTGATCGTTCAGCCCGGGTCATGTGACCCAGCACTTACACACCCTGGACATGTTTCCAGACTGTACATGACTCGTATAATGAGTTGTAGATTTAGGAGGATATGTAACTCGCCCTCGGCTCGGTTCTAAACTGTTTAAACGAGGTCCCGCGGCTCACACTGATGTGACGATGGACCCATCCGACTGGTTCATGAGTCACAGATCGAAATGCTGATGTGTGGTGGACTGGCAGGTCCGGTGAGACCACACCCAGATCGACTGCTTACACTGGCTACACAATAAAGTGTGTAAACACCCAGGACTGTGTGATAATCACACATATAACAACCTACTAAAGAGATCGAGGACTGTCTGTCTGCCTGACTGTGTCTGTCTGTCTGTCCATCCCTCCAGCCAGGGATCTCAAACATGGCAGTTGTTGTTCATGGCGGGTGTGAGTCGGATTAGGAATTCATCACGACTGCGTGCGCGTGTTTCTCTTGTACACAAAGCTGATCCGCATATGAATTTGCTTTGTGCAGGTGAGAAGATGCAGTTGGTCCTCCTCACATGTCGGGGGGAGGGGGGGGGGGATCATGTCATTTGCAGCCGAAATCAGCATCGGATCTTAATGCAACCGAGGCAACTAGATACGACCTGAATAGACCAACGGTGGACTGTTGTACTGATCCGACCAGAAGAGGGAGCACTCACACCTCGGTCCTTTCCACCCTCCACTTATTATCCTCCTTATATTTACATGATAAAACCGGACTTAGTTACAGTAACCACCCGAGCAATCAAGGATTAAGAGCGTCGCTCAAGGGCCCAACAGCATCTACCTGACTGTGTTGGGCTTGAACCGGCGACGTTCTGTCATTGTAAGTCCAGTGTCTAAACTGCTAGGCTACTGCTAATATAAAATGTTAACTTGCGACCTACTAACAGACACCATGATAAAGAACATGTTGATTTCCTTCACCTGTCAGTAGACAGAGTGTTATAAGTGGTGTCACGGTTTGATTTTATCTGCATCCCTATTTTATTAAAGGAACTGATGACTAGTTCATGAAAACAACATGTAAATGAGATGTAAACATGTAAACAGGTAAAGAGGTAAACAGGTAAACACAGCCCCTGTTATTATTATTAAAACATTCAGCATTTATTCTGCAGAATGTTTATAGTTCCTCGTCCTATAATGTTGTTCATCTCCACACCTACAGCCTGAAGTCCTGCAGCATTACAGGTCGCTACATGCAGACGTGCTAAAGATGCCATGCAAAAAGAATGCAGAGGTGCAGAACTCACATCTGTCTAAACACCATTGTTATGTAAGCATTACATCAGGTTTCCCCGGCAACAGGAGATGTCAACATTCTGCTGTCACCTACAGCACACGTACAGGACACTATGATGCTAAACGCTAAGCTAAATTCATTCCTCATCATCGTGGTTCGTTTCCGGTTCTAATTACAGAGACGAAAACAGATCCAAACAAAACCAGCTGAACAAAAGTCGTGTAACTGGTCTCGAATGTTTCGGGTTTGAATGCTAACGCTAACCATTCAAACTTCAGGAATTCCTGACATTTCTCACACAGCAGATTTTCATGTGCTAGGACCCGAGTGACCGGTGGTCAGAGACGTGGTGAGTCCGGTGATGACGGAGCTTCCTGGAAACGTTCATTAAATATTATTAAACTCTTCTGTAAGTCACTCTGGATAAGAACTTCTGCTAAATGTTACAAATGTGTGTGTGTGTGTGTGTGTGTGTGTGTCGACCAGATGACCACATAAACAAAACGTACATAATAAGTTGCCTAATTAAACATGCTACACTTTAAATCCATGTAATAAAAATAAAAGTATAAAATGTGCTTTGTGTCGTGTGTGTGAGGAAACGTTGGATGACTTCGAGGTTAAAGATCAGTTGATTTATCGTTATGATTGTAAACAGCTGTAAGTTTCTGTTGATCTTAATAGTTTAATTGTTAGTATTATATTGCATATATAAATATAATCGGAATCAATTATTAATGCTGTTAATACTAATGACTGAATACTGTATGTTTATAATACTACATACACAGTTATAATGCTACATCTGTAAACGGCTGTCATTTTAACAATATACTGATATCATGTGTGTACAGACTTATATTCCGTTTCTGATGATTTGCACTTCTGCTCGATGCTTCACTTTATTTTATTATCGTTTTTATCTTTGCTAATGATAAAAGTTTACAGACCGCCGTTCAATCCAAACAACAACGAAGCAAAAAGAGTTTGGTAAGATTTTTAAGCTGAAGTCTGGTTGGTTGTATGAGCAGCTATAAAGAACACAGGAAACCACCCTGTATCACCACCATAGTGCAAATCCTCGTGCATTTTAATACACACAAACACACCAGACGATCTAAAGCGACTCCAAAGAACCAGAACAAACTCTGACAAACTGGTCGAAACAAGTCATTCCTGTTGACATCACATTTTCCACCAAGTGCAGCAACGACGCTGGTAAATTCAATCCTTCTGAGATCAGTTTTAAAAGCAGGAAACCACAAACATATCGACTGTGTGTGTGCTGAAGGTTCTTTACCATCTGGGTCCTGCAGGAATTCTTCAGGGTCCTAAAACTTCAAACAATCAGAAAGATCCTTTGGTTGTGCGAGACGAGACTTAGAGAAGTGTATTGTCAACACAGCACACAGGGAATACACCCCAGAGAAAAATGGACTCGTAAACTCCTCCTCTGAGCAGAACCTCGGAACAGGGAGGGAGCTTTTTCTCTCTCCCCGGCTAGTAAAGACGTCTGAATCTGCCTCTGATCACAGGAAGCCAAGAAAAATCCCTCGAGAGGCCCTTCGACCGAGGAACCGAGGAACCACGGGTCCGAGGCTCGAGGGTCCCAACCCGGGGGGTGTAAAGCTTCTTTTAATGGTGCTTTAATGTTCTACCATGTAGGAGAAGAACTAGACGGAACACCGTAGGGGTCGGATACCAAACACAAATCGAGCTGGCAGGGCGTGACGGTGAAACTCAGCGCTCTGGAATCCCAACTAAAGACGATGAAAATGGGCCGAGCCGAACCCTCTGAACCCCACCCAAACCATGAGAGAGAGAGAGAACCATGAGACGATTGTGAACCAAACGCTTCACCATAATTACAAACACAAACAGATTAAAGGTGGAGTTCATAATGAGACCAAATTAAAGAGCAGATTTAAGACTAAAGACTGAGAGGAGTTTACAGTTACTGTTCAATTCTGCAGGATTATTTATATCAAGTCTTTCAACACAAAGTCAGCAGAAAGAATCCAAGAGATTCTGATTTAGTTTGGTGTTTAAGACGTTTACTTCCGGGCTAAAAAGCTAATTTATAAACGCTGCGCCATCTCCTGGTTAACCGAGGTACTACATTGTAATCTACAGCATATAGAGAGAAGATTTATTACCCATCAAAAGATTTAAAACACCTCAAATATTCTAGTTTTTATGTAAATTATCATTTATAGGTAAATGATTCTGTTTCATTTCTCGTTGCTCTCTCAGTACAAATAAAGAATCCAAATGAAAAGAAAATCATGAAATCTTTATTTACACTTTTAGTATTTATCTGAGTCGAGAGTTAAGTGAGGCACTCAGGGGTCCAACAGTGGCAACGTAGTGATAGTGGGGCTTGAACCGATAAGTTTCTGAGCTCTAGTCCAGTACCGTTATCAGTAAGCATCACAATCTCTGTTTTGATAAAGCTTTACTTATGAAGCAAATTGTCAAAAAACACCACAAAAAACACAAACGCACACAACAGTTTTACCCACAAATCCATTAACACACTGAACCATGACAAGAAAAAGAGCAGTATTGACGTAGTTATTATGGGAGTCGCATGACTTTAGCAACAATAATAAATATGATTTTATTTGATTCTATTATATTAAATGTTTTTTGTTTAGTTTTTTTTTACGCATGTCTTCATCCTGGATCCGACTTTCCTGGAATCGCTTGGCTCTGACTGGACACTGATCCACAACAGGAACCCGACCACCCTCCAACCTTCCAAAGACAGCGAATCATATCTGTATATAGATGCCTGACCACTCAACGGGGCTGCTGGGAATTTGGTCAGTGAATACCATCGGTACTAAAGCGTCACACTGACGATAATCATTCATCGTCTTGACTTTATATGGCTGAAAACTCGAGGGACTAAAAGTTCGGGTGACAAATCTGGGGCCTCGATTCAAAATGATGATTAAAGAATAGATATTGACTTTAAACAACAGAGGGCGCTATATCAGTAATACAAGAGATGAATATAAGATCATCATGAAAACTATCTACAAAAGAATTTAATTAAATAAAAGAAGAAGAATCGTATTTTTACATCACTAGAAACGACTCGATGTTTGATGTGAAAGTTTAAAGCTCCACTAGTTCATGTAAGAAATAATAACTGGACTTTATGATGACATGATGGTGATGATTCTGACATGCTGAAACACATCCTGCAACATGGACTCACACGTTCATCACATCATCATTACAATTCTACACTCGTCTCGTCACACTTTTATACGTTTTTCCATTTGGTGCTGGTGCAACACGAGTATCTGCACATTACTAATCATTTCCAAATCTCAGAGGCCCCACGTGGACGCACATGTTCGATTTAAAGACGCCTTTGTGATGCACATCTAACATGAACCTGTATCCATGTGACCCATCAAGTCTGATCAGGATAAATAGGGAACTAATTATGGTGTATCTAACCCAGTGGTGTTTGTTGTAACTATCAGAGCGACTCAGATTCATTCTTAATTACGTATACTTCTACCGGTGTTAAAAAAGAAACGCCTGGCAACCTTTTATTGTTATTAAATGTGCCTGAGGCGCTCAAAAAAACACAAGAGAACCCCGAAGTGATGAGCAGAATAAATCAGTTGATCTGTAACTGGTCGTGTCTACAAAACAAAAATAAAGGAACTTATTAAAGTAACATGTTTTATCGTCAGTAACGGGAACAATGGTGTAACCATGGAAACAATCATTACTTAGATACTACAATAATGATGTTGTTTTTTTTATCACTGGTTCTTACTCATGATTCATGTTATAAATATATAAAACTCAAGTCACTCGATGCACGAGTTACTTTATAAAAATAAAAGTACACAATGTGACTTTAGAACTTCATCTCATCATATTTTTTAAATCCATTTCATCAAATAATAATGTGAACTTCATACCTCCAGTAACTGATACTGAGACACAAATAACATGGTGATCAGCGCCAATGTCATTATAACCACGTGTTCTGCAAACGATTTGATTTTGTACCGTTGATCTTATCGTGGGTTTGATTCCTCATAGAAACTATTTATACTGTCAACAAGCTGAATGATCCACGTTCATTTCAAACGGAATGAAACGTCACTGTGGAATTCAACGAGGAATGTGGCCACTGTTTCTTTAATTCATTTAATTTAATTTGTCTCCATCTAGTGGACATTTTAAGAAATGCACTTAAAGATAAAGAAAGAATGAAAACTTGACAATTATGTATTACCATACAAGAGACTGCTGACCTGTTCAGGTGTTTAATGTATTCACCTAGTGTGTCTCCCACAGTCACTGTGGATGGATGTTTTAGTGTGTGTGTGTGTGTGTTCTGGGTCAGAGTGTTGGATGTGTGTGTACGCCTGGTTTTTCTTATGCAATCTGAGTGTTTGTTTACTTAGAAACAGCAACTAATCACAAACTTTCAGGTCAAAGATTATAAATTATGATTTTTTTAAAGTAGGAACTAGAAATATTTTTAGACCTCTGACTAGACCTGGATGATGTTGTGATGTTTGTTTACAGTGTTGGTGATGTATGATGTGTGTTACACACACACACACACCCCCCCCCTCGGGTCTCGGGTTCAGATAAAAGATAAAAAATAAAAGCTGCTTAATGATAAAAATGTCAACACAATGGTGTATTTAGAAGAATAAAATCTTTATATGTCTGTTATCTGGAGCAGATAAATAACGCGACCTAATCATCAGTTAACGAGATCTTCCAGACGTTAATCATCATCACACTAACGTCTGAACTAATAGATCAATAGCATGTGCACAGGTTACATGTTGAGTACGGGTGCGGTCGGTTACCGTCATGCTAACGCTAACGTTGATCTGACGTTTACGGTTCAGCAGGTACAAGAACGAGTTCTGGTCACGTACGGCCTGATTGTTCAGATGTCTGAGCTTATAAATGATGATCCTGGTTACGCTGGTTACAAGCATGAAATGGAGAAACAAGAATTCACCTGCTCGTCACCTGTACACACCAATTTAATCACTGTTGTGCTTTTTTATACACACATGATTTAATCCTCCACAATCTGTACAGTGAAACACACATGTACACACACTAGTGGTCACACACTAGGGGGCAGTAGTGACAGCAGTGGGGTGTAACAGAGACGTCAGGGTGCATCATGGGAATGTGAAGCATGAAGCCTGGAGGATCGACTTCAATCACATGTACCAGATAATAACTGTGCTTTTAAAATCTCATTATTCTGTTTATTAGTTTCATAATCTCTGTTTCATCAGAATGTTGTTGTTGTTGTTGTTGTTGTGAGGTAACCGTGCTGATCACTAAGTAAATAATAATTACTATCAGTAAAATAAAAACATTAAACACAGGAAACAGAAACACTAGAAGCTCTTTAACAATATTAAAATGTAATACTAAAATATAAATAATAAAATGTCTTTATATCTTTATTAAAAACACACTAATAACACACAGTGTGCGTCTACAAAAACTGACTGTAAAACTACTATCACTACAGAACTGAGAACGTCAAAGCATCCGTGTTCTTCCAATGACATCACACTGATAAACACAATTATATAACTGTATATACACACACATATATAATTATATAACAACAAAAACAACTGGAATAAAAACGAGATCATAAGAACGACACTAAACACACAACAAACACTCCGGTGTAACTGCAAGGACTTTAAACTAGCACACCAACCCTGAAACTCGGAATTCAGTTCAGAACCATGAAGCCACGATGACGCACAAATCTGTACATGATAGTGCTGGTGCAAAGACAGGATAAATAGGAGAGTTTCAGAAGCAAGAATAAAGTAATAAAGTAAGAATCAACCACACTGGTCACTTTTAACAGGACCTCAGATCAGAAGGTCGCCGGTTCAAGCCTCGACACAACCAAGCTGCCACTGTTGGGCCCCTGAACAAGGCCCTAAACCAGGAATTGCTTTAAAATGATGTTCAGTGTTTGTAAAAAATGCTATAAATGTAAATAATGTAAATGATTTACACTATTTACACAATAAACACAATTATATCGTCTTTGTCTAGTTTATGTGTCACAATTGACTCTAATAAGTCAAAATATTTTGTTGTATAATATTTCATTATATAATAAAAGGTCATTGCAGGTCAAAAAGACAAACAGAACTTGATCAAATGAACTTTCTACCTTATCTTACAAAATACTTAAATATCATAACGTCTAAATCACTGCAGTTGTTTATAATGAGTGAGTCGAGTGCAGTGATTTAAATGTATTTTTCCCCAGCAGCCGAGTCACATTCCAGAACCTTCTGCGTGTGGGTTCGAGCCAGCGCACCCGGCCCTTCCCTAATCTAATATCTAATGCACTGAACTCACACCATCATGATCTAAACTACAACCGGTACTGAGTGTATCAGTAACATCGAGACACATGCTACACACACACACACACACACACACACATAC
>JAOUQU010409810.1:0-11572 GCA_028566735.1 Ammoglanis amapaensis
TAACCTTGCAACAGACTGGTGACCTGTTCAGGTGTTTAGTGTACCCCCCCCCCCACCGCGTGCGTGCGTGCGTGCGTGTGACCAGATGGATGGAGAGATGTAAATATGAAACCCTGAATAAAATCGCATCACGACTACGAGAGATTTTCTCTTTATTTCATGAGAAGCATGAAAACATGTTTCATGTAAATGTGGTGAAACTTTATGAAATATATGAAATATGAAAAGATAAATCGGAGTGGAAGAGACGGAAGACGAGATTCGTCTGGTTCAGTCTACAATTAAATCAACATCCGAGGAATATAAGAAAACATCCATTTAAGATCCTATTTACATCATCGTTTATTCCTGATTTATATTTATTATGAGGTTTTAATGATTCCTAACACGTTTTTTACCCTTGTGTGTGTGTGTGTGTGTGTGTGTGTGTGTGTGTGTGTGCGCGTGCGTGCGTGCGTGCGTGCGTGTGTGTGTGTATCTGCCGCTTGTGTAACTTTTCCTTCCAATGAAACGCCAGCATGATGCAAGTTTATCAGTCGCCGGCGCAACTACACAACAATACACTAAAGACCTGAACGGGGTCACCGGTCTGTTCCCGGAATGCAGAGACAAAACACACACACACACACACACACACACACACACACACACACACACATGATAATTTCAGTATCTCCAATGAACCTGGATACCGACTGCAACAACAAGATCAACAACAGAAAAAGATTTTTCCACTTCAAATACGTCCAGTTAATTCTTCCAGATGACGAACTTTTACCAACGGTTACTCACGGTTACTCACGGTTACTCACGGTTACTGATGGTTACCAGCAGTTACTCACGGTTACTCACGGTTACTGATGGTTACTCACGGTTACCGACGGTTACTGATGGTTACTCACGGTTACCAGCAGTTACTTACAGTTACTCACGGTTACTAACGGTTACTGATGGTTACTCACGGTTACTAACAGTTACTCACGGTTACTCACGGTTACCAGCAGTTACTTACAGTTACTCACGGTTACTAACAGTTACTCACGGTTACTAACAGTTACTCACGGTTACTAACAGTTACTCACGGTTACTCACGGTTACTAACAGTTACTCACGGTTACTCACGGTTACTCACAGTTACTAACAGTTACTCACGGTTACTAACAGTTACTCACGGTTACTCACGGTTACCAACGGTTACTCACGGTTACTCAAGGTTACTAACAGTTACTCACGGTTACTCAAGATTACCAACAGTTACCAACGGTTACTCACGGTTACTAGCGGTTATTCATGGTTACCAACAGTTTTTTACAGTTACTAACGGTTACTCATGGTTACCAGCGGTTACTCACGGTTACTCACGGTACTAACGGTCACTAACGGTTACTCACGGTTACTCACGGTTACTCACGCTTACCAACGGTTACTAACGGTTACTCACGGTTACTAACGGTTACTCACGGTTACCAACAGTTACTCACGTTACTAACGGTTACTCATGGTTATTAACGGTTACTCTTGGTTACCAGCGGTTACTCACGTTACTAACGGTCACTCACGGTTATTAACGGTTACTCACGGTTACTCATGGTACTAACGGTCACTCACGGTTACCAGCGGTTACTAACGGTTACTTCTGGTATCTGAGTCACCAATGTAATCGATATTAATCTATAAAGATCGGGTCCATGTGCATTCCCTTTTATCTCTGAGACTTTAATCAAATAATAATTACGATGATAAATGAGACTCAGGGGGGCGCCAGACTGTACAAGGAAGTCGTGTGTGTCCACGGGAGAGTGTAAACAATCAAATCCGGTAAACAAAAACACCTCACATGTCAAGATGGACCATTAAAAGAAGGGGATATATTATATACTATGCCAAAAACACTTGTGTGTGTGTGTGTGTGTGTGTGTGTGTGTGTGTGTGTGCTTTTGTATCTCAAATGCTGCTATAAACAAAAAGAACAAAACAACAACAACACCGCACCCGTCCATCCATTTTCGTTGTTTTTTGATGTCAGGATTTTTGAGCGCTTGGCCCCGCCCCCTCTTGTGACGTCACAACGGGAGTGTGATTTGTCTTGTGTGTTCGAGGTAGGGAACCGGTATCGGGTTCGATCCACAGGAGGTCCTGGCACCATGTGTTCTGTCTGGAGCCTGCAGGCATGAGACTGGCGCAAAGACACACACGGGGGGAGTCTGCCACTCACACACACACACACACACACACACACGCACACACACACACACACACACA
Source organism: Ammoglanis amapaensis (assembly GCA_028566735.1). Taxonomy (NCBI): domain Eukaryota; kingdom Metazoa; phylum Chordata; class Actinopteri; order Siluriformes; family Trichomycteridae; genus Ammoglanis; species Ammoglanis amapaensis. The sequence continues at coordinate 2,263 of JAOUQU010409810.1, forward strand.
TACACACACACACACAAGCACACATAAGCACATCCTCCCTCATCCATGAACAATACAGTGCAGGATTATGTCAATCACTTTAATCAAGATATGTGGCACTGATCCTAGAAGCTCACCCACAGGCCGCACAATCCTGACCAATCACAGCCGAGTGAGCCACATTTGTCTCATCTAAGAGCAAGCCAAGCCTGAAAATGAAACTCTTCGAGCCTGATGCTCGGCCACATCAGTCATCCACAAGTAATCTGTCATCAACATATGCGATTCGGTCCTGATATTAAATCATCCTTTATTATCTTTCAAATGATGCTAAATAACACTGAGCTGGGGCTAGAATGAAACACCAGCAGAATTGGGAAGAGAAAAGTGGGGCGGTTTATTCGTCTGGACCGAGAACATTCTTCTCTGTGTTGTATTAGTGTACAGGACAGTAAATCATTAGTTCTGTTAGAAACAAGAGGAACGCTATTATCAGTGTTTCCCCACCGGGGGTTTTGTAAGCGCCTAGAGATTTACGGTGACATTACAGAGAGTGTGTGTGACTAATAAAAATGTAAATACGATAAAACTTCGGACTCTTTTAAATGTAACAAAAGGACATGCATGTTACAAAATCTATTTAATTATGACCAGGGAACAAACCAGTTTACATTATGTCCTATTGTCAGACCATTAGTTTGTTTACATTAACATTTTCCACAAATCCAAAGTGACTTACAGTCCTCGGACTGTGTATTTTCTGAACGATTGAGGTTTAATGACTTTCCTCAAGGGCCCAATGATGGCAAACTAACCGAGGCTTCAATCAGTGACCTTTCAATTACCAGTCCAGGACTTTAACCCCTAAGAACACCACATACACTCAATAAGGTCGTATTTTTGGAACGGAGAAATCGATCTATATGGATGTTTTTCCTGTGAGATCAGTCTCAATCAATCATTCATCTTTTTTTCTTTTTCTTTCATTCTACTTACTAACATTCATTTACTTACTGGCATTACATCAGACCAGAGGTCATACAAACAGCAGAGGGTTCACATTAGGAATTCAGTAGACCGAGAGACAAAAGTGCAACAGTCCGGGGGGAACCTACCTCATTGACGGCAACATAGTAGCGAGGATGCTGGAACTGTGGCGCGTTGTCGTTTCTGTCGCGCACAACAATTCTCACCTCGTGCAGGATGACGGTGCCCACCAGCTCGTTGGTGCACTGAACCTGAACCACGATGGTTGTGATGTAGTTCGGGGGCTGGAAACCAGAAACACACTTATGAGCATTTTCATTTTTATACATAAAAATCTTATAACTAACAATATCTTGTGTGTATTGAAATCAAATTCCGGTTCCAGTGTGGTTTGCTAGTTGATAGACAGACAGAAGCAGACAGATAAAAAAAAAATATTATTATTCCCAAAGGATAAATTTAACAAAAGAATAGAAATCAATGATAATAGATTTACAGTAGAAGCAGCTGTAGTGTATCTATATACAAGAAGCATACTAACATATATACGATATATAATTTATATGTGTACTTATAGATAATATATTAATAATTTAGGCTTTTTCACTAACAATAATGTCTAAAGATCATATTCGACCACAAATGCAATATAATCTTGATAATGTTTTTACAGTAAAAAATAAAACATACTGATTAAATAAATGAAACATAATAATGAAAACATTTCTTTCATTTAATCTAAATCACAATCTGTTTATTGAGCCAATTTGACCACCAACCTGGCAACCAGGTATAAACTGTCAGTGATGTCAAACCGACGATGTTTATAATGAAACTGCTCCTCCTTTTAAAAGTGAATATACATTATTTTACATGTCAAATCGATTCAAACGATTGACCGCAGGTCTTTTTCCTACCCATAATGCTCTGGGTAACTGTATATCTATGAGACAATTTCAAATCCCTAATCCACCTAGTGCATTTTTGTCTTTTTTGGAGCTAAGGGAGGAAACCAGAGGAAACTGACGGTTTATATGGGGAGAACGCGCAAACTCTGTAGAGAAAGCCCCAGGGCAACCCGGGGTATCAGACCCGGGACTTCTTGCTGTGAGGCGACAGTGCTAAACTACTAAACCACCGTACTGCCTGGTTTAATCATTCAAATAATTAAATATTGACGCAGAAGTAGAGTAGAAAATAAAGAAGCTATTTTTAAAGGGTGTGGTTATAACCGTGCACATCTGTTGAACAAGTAGGGTGGCACGGTGGCCGAGTGGTTATAGCACTGTCGCCTAACAGCAAGAAGACCTGGGTTCGATCCCAGGGTCGGGCTGGGGACTTTCTGTGCGGAGTTTGTATGTTCTCCCCGTGTCAGTTCCTCCGGGTACTTTGGTTTCCTTCCACAGTCCAAAAACATGCACTAGGTTGATCGGAAATGTGAAATTGTCCAGTAGTGTCACAAGTTCCCACCACTTACTGGTGGTTGTCGTCAGGAAGGGCATACGGACGGTAAACGAATAGATAGAGAGAGATATTGATTATACGAGTGTATAGTGTAATGTAGTCTCTTATTACTGCAGATATATATTCTGAACACTTTCAATCACTTGAAATGTTGACCTGGACATTGTCCACAGGAGTCGACAGGCTTTAAGAGTGCGGGAACACAAAGTTCTGGGGCCGTATGTGGACGGGTTGTCTCGACTCGCTGTGACTAGCTACAAGGTAAAGTCCTTAACTCTGCCAACTTTTACCAGGAGCTTGATTCGATCACATCATTACGACCTCATTATGTAAAACATTATGTAACTGCCAGCGAGGCTTAAGGAACACACTTTGTCCCGTTTATTGTCAGCTGTCTTCTGTTTGTACATAAATGAAAGTTGTTCCTGTTGTAAATGATCGTGATGACGGTGCTGCCACGGCACATAAATATCGAAATGTGTCAACCTAACATAAATATCGTACATGATTCACTGTTGTGCATGACAAATGTTGAGATCGTTCTTTACTGTGACACAACACGACACTTATTAGAGTTGCTTCTTATTTAATATTCGACAGTACGCAGTAAATAACGTCGATTAATAAAATGCATGAGTGATACATTCTTTAGACTTATCGCTTTCGCTCTCTTCATCTTCCTTCAGGACATTGAATCATTAATGTCAGAAGGAAATAAATCTCGAACGGTGGCTGCCACCAACATGAACGAGGAAAGTAGTCGCTCCCATGCCGTCTTCAAGATCATCCTGACTCACACACTCCGAGACCTACAGTCGGGGGTAAGGTCCGATTTAGAACATCTCATTCTGCTGTCGGGGTTTTTCCTCTCCTTATGAGGTGGGCAGTTTCCCGGCTTAATAATGTGCTTGGCTGAAGTTTGCAGCTCGGGTTTGTGAATAGCAAAGTGTTTGGGTCAAAAATAACACCCGCTGCAACACATCTGTACGCTTATGAGAGAGCAACTGTAACAAAAATAAAAACAATGGCGTTCCTATGATCGTAATTGTAAGCCGCTTTGGATAAAGGCGTCTGCTGAATGCTAAAAATGTAAACGTAAACGAACTTTGCGCTAGAGAAGGATGACCTCTTATGTCCTGGCTGGCATTAGATTAATGATCTTTGTTCATTCACAGTTTGTGGAGTTAAAAAAGAAACACAAAGACAAAGATTATATTTATATTGGTAGGCTTGTGTTCGGGTTAGCCTAGTGGTAACCTAGTTTGTAGTTTCGGGTTTTCAGTCGATAGATTGGCGGTTCAATCGTTGTTTGAGACCCTTAACCTCGTCTTGTCCAGAAGAGCCATAGAACAGCTGACCTTACACCCTGACCCCATGTAAAGAACGAACGTCATTGTGTTATATGTCTGTATATGTGTATTTACTCAATCAAATACTCAATAGTTTATAAATATAAAGCATTACGGTTCATTTATTCTCTCTCTCTCTCGCACTCTCTTACTTTAGACTAGTGGGGAGAAAGTAAGTAAGCTAAGTTTGGTGGATCTGGCTGGAAGTGAGAGAGCTGCAAAGACTGGTGCGGCGGGTGAGAGGCTGAAGGAAGGCAGCAACATTAACAAGTACATACGGACTTTCTCACTTTATATGTTTGATTACATTTGCTTTTCAGCATATTGTCACAGAATTCATTTTCAGTTCGGTTACCATCGGTTATGGTACTGAACGATGTGTCCTGCCATCGTCCTACATCACGGAGTCGGTCGTATAACACCGTGAACTGTGGACCATCGTGTTGTTGCAATTCAATAAGCTCTAGACATTCGTCCATATCCAGTCAATAACGTAAATGACGTGTTCTTCCTGTAGCTGTTTATAGACCTGTGTTACTGTAAATGATTGGGGTAAGTGGGGTGGTGGTGCAGGGGTAGAAATCGGTAGATGATGTTTTGTAGCAGTCCTAATCTTTCCCAATAATATAATCTTGATAGATACGGCAGCACAGTGACTCTGTGGGTAGCTCTGGTGAACCTCGTGGTGCTGGCTTCGACCACCGTATCCCTGATTGGGCTGTGTCCGGTCCTTTCTGTGCATGGTTTATGTTTTCCCAGTGTCCATCTGGGTTTCCTCAGGGAACTTGGCTCTCCGTGCACAGTCCTAGTAACAAGCAAGTCAGTATTATAGCGGACACATTATTGTCCTGTAAGTAACGAGCCATTAAAGTGCCTTAAACTTAAAAAAAATATAACATACTAAATATAAGAATTAAAAAAAGGATTATCGACTGCGGTGGCAACCTTAATAGGGGCAGATGAAACAGAAAACTCGCATGCAAAAAAGAGGGCAGCACGGACGCCACACAACAAGAAGTTTGTTCTCCCTGTGTCTGTGTGGGTTTACCCCAGGAGCTCGGGTTTCCTCTCACAGTCCAAAAACGTGCAATTAAGGCAGACTGAAGATCAAAAAGATCCACGACCAAGTTTGATGTGACTCTTACTAGATATAAAATTTATTATTATTTAAAAAAAATCAGGAATTGAATCTCAGGAATTGTTAATTGTAAAAGGATTGTAAATGTTTCAACGTCACCTGTCAGTGTAAAACATGACATTAAAAGCTAAATAAATACATTCCATATAAATACATAATACATGTAAACTCCACTTTTCCCACGTTGAGCTTTAGGTGGTTAGTAAATCCATCATCTCAGACTTTAAGCTTGTGGTATGTAAGAAGAATGAAGGAATGTGTGTGGGTAACACTAGGACTCCATGCCCTCTCTCATTTACTCTCTCTTTACGGTTAGATCTCTAACCACACTGGGGCTGGTGATTTCTGCGCTGGCTGACCAGGGTGCTGGAAAGAACAAGAGCAAGTTTGTACCTTACAGAGACTCGGTGCTCACATGGCTGCTCAAGGTAACGACCGAACACCAGGATAAAAACATTCCACTGTGTTTCACATTTTCTTCTCGGTCCTAATAGTTTGTTTATTCTTCAAACTTTGACAATAACACACATTGTGTCAGCCATAGCCTGACGCTTCTCATACAGCACTAGTAATCCGTAGGATAAAAGCAATGCTGCAGTTGGGCCCCTGAGCAATACCCTTAATCCTCAATTGCTCAGACTGTAGAATGTAATTAATGGGTAAAGAAAATGTAAACACACAAGCAGCTAATAGTTCTTCTTCAAACTCTGACAGTAAATAGTCTGTCTGTCTGTTTACCTATCTACCTTTCCACAAGCACGGCTAATAGTTCCTTATATTTCATACTGCAAGACTTTATTTAATTGTAAGGATGAGATGATTTCTCTATGATTTTATTCTTTTGTCGTTGTTGATTTACTCAAGGAATTGTTTAAACCCTACGTTCATGTGTTTACTGTCATTCCAAATCCTTTTATTCGACAATCGACAATCGACTCGAACAGTTATCGGACTCATTACATGTATAATACACTGTGTTATATTATGATCCTGTCAGTCACCTTTAACATTGTTCAATTGTTCCTCGAAAATAATGGACATTGTGTTCTGTGAGCAAAAGTGAAAAGAATTCATTTAGACCGTAGACCGTAATCAGCTTAAAATTGTTCATCCTATACGGGTGTATTAACTCTTACTGGTTGTTAATTCCTCCCCAGAGTAAAAAGAAACGTTTTCAGTTTTACCAAACTCCTCGACACCAGCAGTGCATGAACACATACAATCATGTGACATGTTCTGGCTTTGCATTGTGCAGGATTACGAGTTTATTAGCCGATTGGATCCAAAAATGTGTTCTGTCCATGGAAGCTTTAACACCTGACACTCGATATGTGTATCGATTCATGTGCATTCCAAGATCTCAAACGAACTTTCTGCACCGCGTCTAGATTGACGTCTTGAAATGATGTTTTACCAAACCACAATGCTGTGGGTTTATATTGTATTCGTATCTCTACAACTCTTCTTGCCTTTCTGAATTCACAGGACAGTTTAGGGGGGAACAGTCGGACTGCCATGGTGGCCACAGTGAGTCCGGCTGCTGATAACTACGACGAGACTCTCTCCACGCTGCGTTACGCAGACCGCGCCAAGAGCATCGTCAACCATGCTGTTGTTAACGAAGATCCCAATGCCAGGATCATCCGGGAGCTGAGGGAAGAGGTGGAGAAGCTGCGAGATCAGCTCACACAGGCCGAGGTATTTCTCGTGTCAAACGTTTTGGTTGCATTTCACTTCCTCTACGGTCGCCGCTACAACACAATGTTTGGTTACTTAACACGTGAAGCTTAATAATAAAAAAAAAGTTCTTACTGAATTACAGTCAACGTTTGAAGAATTGATCCGGTGTGATCGGACACGTTCTCTTGACCGACTTCACTTGAACAAAATCACCACAGACAAAGACGCTCTCACGTTCTTTGGTCCGATTAAACAGAATTTTGGGAATAACATTACATGTATATAATAGGATTTGTTTCAGTACTTTAGGATTCGGTATGAATAAGTCGCTGGTCCCATTATCCAGTGGCCCAATTAACCGGATTCGACTGTATTTGAAAGAAAGAGAGCAAATGCATTAAGATTAAACTGCTCTCCTTTTTACGCAGGAGTGTTTTATCCCCATAATGTTGTTCTGGTGTTTTTCTGTTTTGTGTGCGCGTGTGTTTCAGTCTCTGAAGGCTCCCGAGCTGAAGGAGAGGCTGGAGGAGTCTGAGAAGTTGATCCAGGAAATGACTGTCACATGGGAGGAGAAGTTAAGGAAGACCGAGGAGATTGCACAGGTAACCTGGTCGCACGTCCACATGCAGCAAGCCAGTCCGGCGTCCGTTTAGTGCGTGTTGTGTCCGTCGTTTCCATTCTGTATACTTTAGTAAGTTTGAAGTGCTCAATCCGGGTCATTTAAAAAGTGTGCAGTGCAGTTTGTGACACACCTACAGTAAACACAGATGTTTGTCTTTGCCCGTGTCTACTTGATAAGTACATTTGCAAATGCTTTTTTAAATTACTGTATTCAACAGGATACAGGATTCTGATACTCGGGATGTAGAGCAAATGAAAAAGAAACTTTTCTATATTTATAATTCTCTCATTATTGCAGTTCAATCTGTCTTTGTGCTTTGTGAATTTGTGCAAATTAGATTCTGCAAGGGTGGGGGGGACGTTTCTCGCTCATCAGCTTTTCTGAGGGTGAACACAAACATGACAAATGCCTCAGACACTCGACGCCCTCTAGCGTTGTGGGGGTGAATAATTTCTGCCGCAGAATTAGAAATGGAAAACGACGGCAATGACTGAGTTAAATATAAAATCCAGCATGAACAAGAATAAACAAACCATTAATCCTCATCAGTAGGAGTATAAAATGCTTGTTACTCGTAATTGGGTTTGATTTAAGATCTGGAAATTACCTGGAACAGACACGGGCAGCGATTGACTGGCAGGGATCACTGACCACCCCCCACCCCTACACTCCCTCCGAGACGGGGAGGGTGGTGGTGGAAATTTGTATAGCTGCAGGTGAAAGAAAGTCACTGTACATGCCCTGTTCCTCTTTTAATTAGAATGGAGTGGAACACCTTTATTTGTCATTACACTTGTACACACGTACAGTAGAATGAAAAGCCCTATACAAGGAGCAGCAATCATACAGCGCCCCCTGGAGCACACACCGGGTTAAAAGTCCTGCTCAAGAACCCAACAATGGCTGTGTAGCAGAGGCTGGATTTGAACCCTCAATCTTCCGGTTCATAGCCGCTCTACCCGCTAGGCTGCACTGTCTCTAATAGTAATAATAAGCTAAAATTCTGTTTTTTTAAACTTTGTTTCTGTTCAGGAAAGACAAAAGCAGCTGGAGAGTCTCGGAATTTCTCTTCAGTCGTCAGGAATCCGTGTGGGAGAGGACAAATGTTTCCTGGTGAACCTCAATGCCGACCCCGCACTCAATGAACTGCTGGTTTACTATTTAAAGGTACGTCTGACACATGGATGTGTCTCACCCACCTAGCTGACACACAGCAAGTTGTGTATCTGTGCAGGTCGATCCATGCACACATCCATGGGCTATCAGACTGAACGCTGTATGACACTCAAGACGCAAACCAACAACTATTAATGTCGAATTCATTTAATGGTTAGTCAGAACGTCCGCGCTCTCGTTTACAGGAGCACACTAAGGTCGGCTCAGCAGATTCACAGGACATTCAGCTGTGTGGAATGGGAATCCAGGCAGAGCACTGTGTGATCAACATCACGCCCGAGGGGTCAGTCTTCCTCAGCCCATATAGAAACTCCAGGTACGTAAACCGCCAGAGACCAGCGGCACACGGTCAGACGCTTCTCAGAACAATGCGGATAGAAATAGATGTGAAATAGAAAGTATGTCCCACTTCAAAGCGTTCTTTTAATTATCCTTAAAGCACCACTAATCAATCAGAACTGCTGATCACAACAGGTCCCGGTTCCCTCCTGTATAGGTTCTGATTCTGAGGAGATTGTGGAGGATTCTGTTGTTTAAATCTGATGGCAAACGCAGACTCTTTAGTTCTTTTCTTTCTTTTTAAAGAGTCGTTCAATCGAATCGCTTCATAAGAATCCAACATAATCACAAAATATAAATCCATCTGTCTTACGTTTACATTTTCAGCATTTAGTAGACGCTCTTCTCCAAAGTGACTTGCAATTACTTTTACTAAAATTAAATTGAGGGTTGAAGTATTCGACAGTAGTAACTTGGTAGTCGTCGGGCTTGAATCGGTGACCTTCTGATCGCTAGCCCAGTAAGTTAACCACTTAACTCAAAATTCAAATTCAAATTTTATTTGTCGTTACACATATACAGATGTTCAGTACAACAAAATGTTTCTCTTCGCATATCCCAACTTGTCTGGAAGTT
>JAOUQU010409829.1:0-11235 GCA_028566735.1 Ammoglanis amapaensis
CTCTCGTTCTCTGTGTGTGTGAGACTCACACACAATAACAATCCAAAGTGTGCGGTCCCAATCCACTTGCTGACCTGTGGCCATCATTCTGCATGTTCTCGGTCACTGACCAGCCCTCGTCTCAAACACTCACCTCTTTTTCTCGCCTCTCCTTGCCGTGACAACCTCTCAATTTCCGAGACCTTCTAACCTCATTTCATGCCAAGTCAGCTACCTAACCTTCTATCACCTCTGTTCACACCCTGCATGCCGGGTGCCTTTTTGCCCCTCACCTACTCTCAAACCTGCTCTGTCTGGTTCACTAACAAGCGTCCTTTTCACCCTGTTCTCCTCTATGGGTCCTACAACCACCGTGCAGCTCTCATTTCCCGATTCTGAAATTCATTTATTATTTATTCCTAAGACTTGTTGGCTCTTCTGTCCTGGCCAATTTAGTGTTGGTACTGTGCCTTTTCTTTAAATTTCCCTCATCAAATACAATAAAAATTAATAGTTCATAAAAATCTCCGCTTTTTTGTTTTCTGCCAGCACCAGTACCATGACTTTTTGGAAGCATCTATACTAAACAGGATGTAAATGCACTACACACTTGCTGGCAATACGTCCCTTTGAACATGTATTTGTTAAATGATGATTCTATCCCATAATTGCAGAGGAGCTGAAAATGAACACAAAGCAAAGAAAATTAAATGGTGGAAAATTGAGTGCAGCCCTGAATAATGTTACAAGAGGTTTTGTGGATTGTATAGAAGTCAGGTTACATCATCACATGACGCTGGTTATATGATGAGCTTATGTTTGTGCATACAGCACATTTACATACTAAAGTACTTTATCTCGAAGAAGGCATCGGACACTCCTTCATTATTCATGCAATAGAACGACATAAGATATATTTTAGGCTAATGTAAAGCAATGGTGTTTATCTTAACATGAATACACTGAAAATACAATTAAAAATAGCTGAAAACCAATAAAAAATACAAAAAAAAGCACTTTACATTAACTTATGTATTGTTTCGTTGCTTCCGGTACTTTGTGTTTTGTGTTTATCTGTAAAGTGTCCTTGGGTATCTTGAAAGGCGCTTATAAATAAAATGTATTATTATTATTATTATTATTATTATTATTATTCTTTAATGCTGAGAACATACAATACCTTACAATTCCCTAGCGAGTTTAGTTAGGGAACAATTACATGATATGCAGCACACAGCACATCTGCGCCTCCTGTGAATGATTCTTAATGCTTACTGCATTGTTTTCATTGATCATCTCTTTGTTTTGCTGAATAAAGCAAACTACGTGAATCCCACAAGTTCCTCAAATACTCATTGATCTTAAAGGATAGGTTGACTTTAAGGGTATAAATTCCACAACGAAGACTGTTAAATAACAATATACAAGGTACCACTCTAACTGGTTGATGATCGTGATGTATATCATTTATTAGTAATCAATTGCGTTATCTATGACAGGGGTCACCAACGTGTTTTTTTAAATCACACTTGCACTCACCTTTCCGCGTGACCCACGGACGTTACAATATAAAATTATTAAAAGTAACATGTAATTAAAGGTTATAAATTTATGATTTCACAAGTGTGTATCAAACTGGGAGCTCTTCGCATTAGTTGGTACCCCGAAAGTAGCTATTCGTTTCAAAAAGGTTGGTGACCATGATCTATGATATTTAGCAGTGTTTAATCATGTTCTAGCTTGTTTAGGCAGCCTGTAAATTGGGTTATTTCTATTGCTTCTGGGTGCGTGGCTACACCTGCTATTTTAGTGATGAGGTACAATCCACCCTGTAACAGAAATAGACAGTGAGCTTGAAAACCATATTTATATATGAATTATGATTCAGCATCTATTCACACAAACCCAATCATACAGATCTCGAGTCATTTTTAGACCTAATTGGATCCGTACCTGACAAAGTTTCTGAGCTTGATGAGAGGGCAGATTCCTAAGATTTCTTTTCATCCCCACTGGTGTGAAACTAAAAGCATAAAGCAATCAGAATATTTGATTCTCAGCCATCTGAAGGGGATCATTTACACGTACAGAACGGTCTGCACTTTCGCCTGTTTAAATCAGAGCCTCAGTGCTTAGGTGATAATCGATTAATGTGCTAACCTACCCATGCTGAGACTTTCACCTCTGGAGTTCAAATTTCAGTTGCATTTAGGACCTAGCTGGCTGTCTTAACGGGCACCATTGGCCAAGCCGGAGGTAGTAAGGAGGAGAAGTTCCTCATTGCTGATAGTCAAAGCTAGATTTGAGCAAAAAAAGGCATGGAGGCTTACCTAAGACCCTCTGTATTTGGCAGAGCAAAGCAAGGTTGAAATATAACCAGTCAGCAAATTTAAACCCATGTTAGTACCAAATGCAAGGCCAAATAGAGACAAAGTATTTTTTTGTAAAGTTGGTTTGTAAACCCAATATGTTCAATGCCTTGTCTGATCAACATGCAACCATTCCAGCATTTCAGTCCAGTGATACTTTAAAATACCGGGAATATGATTGTAATCCGGATTTATATCAAATACTGAATACTAAAATCACAAATGATTTGAGGACCATTACACAGCTGAATTTAATGTGGTCAGACAAAATAAGAGTTTTAAATAACATTCACATTTGATGTTGATGCTGGTCTTGTCTGCTACAATTGGAAAAAGCATTTGAGATCTTTTTTTCTCATAAGAACAGGCATGACGTATTTTGAGTGATGAAGGTTGTATCAGTGTCCTTGACAATGGGACCTTTCACATCTGTAATAGCATTAACGTGGAAAAGTGCACTGAAATTTTAGAGGAAGATACTAAAACAAGAAAACATCTTTAGGGATGTCCATGTGTTTTACTTTAATGTGCAAATTAAAAATGTAAGGTTATGAGAGAAAAGAGGAGTTAGGGTAATGGACTGTCCACAGTCACGATCTGTCCCAAATCTAAAATGTATAGAATACTAAAATTGCCGAGTATACTGCCCACATTTCTTGACTGATATCCTCTAGCAACATTACAAATGTTTAACAGTGAATGTTTAACAGTCCCAAATTGACCAGACTATCTTGAGATGCTAAAGTAACTACAACGCATACTCATACTCTTTATTTTGAGGTTTTATCTACATAATATTCAAGTGGTCCTCTCAACCAAACTGTGAAGCTAAAGCTGGGCTGCACCAACTACTGGCTGAGCCGATATACCTCCCAGAAGGTAATCAAATCTTAATCTAATCCATCAAATATAATTAAAATTAGCTTTGCAATTAAAAAACTGTTATTTTACTAGGACACACAAGATGACCATATGATTACGTTTGGTTCCCTTACCATGCTATAGAGTGCCCACTTAATGCCCCTGTCATTACACCGATATCAACCATCCTCACAACACTATCCTAACAGCCCACAGTTCTGTGACCTCTCTTTCCCACACAGAACTGGCCAGTGCAGCTCACTAACAGGTGCCCTACCCACATAATTAACTTTGTTCATCCCCAAGTGGGTTTGGGATGGCTCATTTACACACGGCAGGAGCCCTGTCTAATTGCATTTTCAGCAGGCTGATTAAAGCCGAGCAATAAATCACTCGCTGCGGCTGACTTTGAATTGAGCCATCAGCCCCAGTCACGTGACACAGCACTAGATTTCTACCCAGCGTGCCGTCTACCATGGGCTACAAACACAGGCCCATATGCCACATGGTGATTTTTCAGCAAGACAGGATGTGTGATGCATTCTTCGTACTCAGTTCTTTTAGTCTTAGTACAAACAGTTTTACAAAGTGCTGCAGTAATATTGACAGTTGGAGTTTCTGTTTCGCTAAAGCAACTGTGTCAGTATTTAAAAGAGAAAAATATATTCGCAACAACTCAGTTGCAAAACTGCAGACAGACAACGGCATCAACTGATAAAGCCTGTTGTGTATGGAAGCTGTTGATCCATGGCTGCAAGTTCCATAAAATACATTCCATGCTTAAAATATTGCACTTCACAGCACATAGCTTTAATAGAAATACCCTTAAACATCATGGAATGAATAATAAAGACACATAAGTCATCTTGTAGCTGAGTTAAAGTCACTGAAACGCATCGAAAACTACTCCTAGCACGTCTGATTTCAATTAATGCCAATAACTTGGTGTGATCGTTTCAACTGTCGTTTCAATTAATCATTTTACAGGTCTTACTAGTGTATGTAGTTAAACAAATGAGTAGTCTGTCTTGGCTTTTAAAAAAGGAAAAGAAAATTTAACAACTGCCATATAGTCCTTTTCTCACTCTCTTTCTCACTCTCCCTCCACTCACTGTGCAGGGTGTTGCTTTATCCTGGATCCAAAGTTAATGAGGAGAAGCCTCATTTTCAGTGCCTTTTTCAATCCATTTGGGAAAAGAAATATTAATCATGCACGCATGAAAAGGGCACACACACACACACACACACACACACACACACACACACACACTAAACATTCATACATCTTTGTGTGGAGTAAAACAAATTACAAATACATAAGTGATTAAAAAATGAAACATATTATTTATACACATTTCTATAATAAATCATTACAGTCCATTAAACACAGTACACACACTCAATGGGTGGAGGTTGCTGGCCAAACAGATACTGGAGAGGCTAATTGTTTTGGTTGAATACATGGTTGGATGGTTGGATGGATCTAAAGTTTATAAGTAGTTGTATCTTGTGTTGAGTAGCTGGATTAATTGTTTTAAGGTTAAATGATGGATAGCTGGATCTACAATTAATGCGTAGATAGATGGATGGATGGATCTAAAGCTGATGAGTACATCGATGGTTGGTTTTCTCCAAGGTTTACCTAAGTTTGATGATTGTTTTGATAAATTAATGGATAAATTGATGGTTCTAAGGATGATGAGTAGAGAGATGAATGGAACTGATGTTGATAAATTTATGGATTGTTGTATTTAATGTTGAGTAGATGGATATCTAAGGTTGATGGATGGATGGATGGATGGATGATTAGATTAAACTATGAGATGAAACTGACGATAGATAGATGGACAGATCTAAGATTGCTGAGTAGATAGATATATAGATAAATAAATTGATCTAAGGTTAATGGTTAAAGGTTAAGGTTAAGGTTAATGATGTATAGCTGTATTTAGGTTGATGGATGGATGGATGGATTAATGGGTGGATCTAAGCTGATGAATGAAGAATAAATAGATGGATGTTTTGATTTGTTTTGTTCAAGAAACACTAAGCACACAATTACCTTGGACAATGTCAACATACTAAGCTGTCAAGTATGGATTTGTGGATGCATGATGTGTGTATGCATGAGTACCTTATTCATCAAATGAAATCTGACAGCTAGTAGCCTAATATAACACAGAGAATAGCAGTATACAAATAGCAGACCAAGAATAATACCAGTACCTGTAATATTTATAGGATGCTACATCTACCTAAACTAAAAGACCTATAGATACAGAGAGTTGTACCAAAGTGTATAAATGATCACAAATACAAATAGTTACAGTCTCTCTCTTTTAGTATTGTAATTCCAATTGCACTGTGATACATGTTGCTGTTATTCTATCTGATTTAGTGATATCTAAATCTTAGCCCCTACTTGTAGGTCATAAATTTACTTTGAACATCATTAATATTAAAACCTTTTAATCTCAAATCTGAGCTTTTGGATTTTATGATTTCTTCCAAAAGAGCCAACTCTGATTTGCCAAGGGGGTGGAAGAAAGTCATATTCTTCTTCTTCATTTCACCTGTATGGTCTTTTGTGGTCCATTCCTCCTTTACAACCAGTCGCCTGTGTATCTCTCTGTCTGCCTAATAGCGTAGCAGCCATCTGAACTAGACAGCCTGAGCGGTAGTGGGCAAACATGGTAGACTGCTACTGCTACAAATGAGAGCTGTTTCTCCCCTTGTTGCCCTGGAGACATTATCAGGCTTTGATCTTAGCGTATTAGTGCAATATCTGTAGAAAGATGGAACGTTCCAAATAAATGACATGCATATGAGAGGCAATTGAAATGTGTCATTCGCAAATGATTTGCAGGTTAAATCTGGGTTGAGAACATGGGTGTTTGTGTCCATGCGTTTAAACTTTTTCTATGCTATATCCTTTTGAGTTATGCTAAGTTGTTGGGCTAAGTCATAATGGATTTCATGTGTGGTATGATGGACCAAGGGATGCGAGGTAAGTGGTGTGGAGCAGTTGTGCACATTATGGTGTTAGCACTGCTGCATTAAACACTCTGCTTACATACAGATTATACACCAGCAGTTAGAGTAAACACTCTGGAGAACCAAAGCCTGCTGAAAACGACCAGAAGAGGAGCATCATGCAGGCTGTGCACATATACAACAGCCACCGCATAACAGAAAGACAAGCACCCCACAGCCACAGATAAACATAGATCCGCTCTTCCATTTATCATAATACCACCAACTGTCACATGATATGACTTATCTGAATTTTACAGTGTTTTTTTCTGTATAGGCCGCTGTTCTCACCATGTGGAGAAAAAAGACCGAGATTAAAGCTTTATTGTAGTAATACTTCCAAACCAACCAGTAATCAAACCAACCAGCGGAGCCAAACTGGCTTTTTATCATTTGTTTGGTGCTGGTATGAATCCTGTTCATTACATTAATGCTGAAAGCATGTTTGAATCATGTGACACTGCTGTTGATTTCTTCTGAGGCTTCATATAAAGGTCATGATTCAATGACATACAACATTACTGTAGATTTGAGAGCGAGAAATCAAAAGCTATAGTGAGCTGTAATTACAAATGTTTAGGAGGACATCACAGGGTAAAGCATGTTCTAACTTTTACTCATGAGACCTTATTTACTTATTTACAGCATGTAACATGTTTACCACCGATGACCATGACCAGGTGGATAATATAAACGATTCGGAAATTGTAAGGTAAGCAATGTGGTACAGTTGTACTATGGGGACAGTTATAGCCTAGTGGGTAGAGCTTAGACTATCAGCTGAAAGGATGAGATTGTAAATCCCAGCTTTGCCATATAACTATTGTTAGGTCTTTGTGCAATGTCCTAAACCCTCTCAGGTTCATGGGAGGCAAACAGTGGCTGACCCAAAACTCTGACCCCAGCTTCAAAGCAAAGCTGAGCTATTCGAAGACAGATTATAATTGCACTGTATACCTAGACAATCTTCTTTTCAGTCTACGTAAGCACAGCATCCAAGACATCCGTGAATGATGTGTTGAGTTTTTTTTTTAAACACTAATGTATTCTTTTTCCCATACCAAAGACTTTTCCATGCATTGAAGACTTTTCATCCTGTTGTTGTTATCACTGCTGATTAAATTTTAAACCGTTCACTGGCAACGGAGCTGATTGTCAATAATGCTGTTTAGATTGTCAGTGGCATGTTATTATTTACATGGGCATAAACAATTAGCCTCCGGCGACTCTTTAATGCTCGAGTCCCAAGCAATTGCCTATTCTGCCTTGCGAGTTATTTGACATTATTGATTTGCAGACCTAAAGCAGTGTGTGTACTTTTCACCCTTGGCTTCTTTGCTAGAAGCTTATTCCTTCCACAGTAGCATCAGATTTAGCCTTAACAGAATGGTGTTTGCCAGATTTTCATATTCTTACTCAAAGAAAAAAAAAGAAAGCTGCTAATCATTGATGATTTAATTCTAGACCACAGTGCAGGCTGTAATATGAAATTGCAGGGTTCTTTTATAGACAGGAAGGACAGGAGGGTGCAAAGTATATCCGCTGGTCTTCACTACCCTGACAACCCATGATGGCAAAATCAGAGGGAGAATAGAATGTGATGTCTAAATTATGCTACAATGGGAGGAAACGGAGAAATAAATCATTTATATATGCATGCTTCATCATAACTGCCACCGGAGGGGGAAACATCCACCAGTGTGACTTTAGTTTAGACATCATGAATATAGCCTTGCATCCTTCTGGCTGTCTTTAATGAATGGGGTTTTCTGTGTGTGAAAAAGTAAAAAAGAAGCAGAGCTAGAGACTGCACGAGGTAACTCAAATGTCATGCCATTACGTTTGTCACAATTATTATAAAACCAGATTTTTGGAGGCAAAATTTATTTCGATCAATCACGGTGTTGGAAAATATCCCAGCATTTCACTGGGCACACAGAAACACCCTGGATAGAATGTCAGTCCATTGCAGGATAGACGCACAAACATACATTCAGCGATAAGACTTATGTACATCATATTACACACTCCACTCTTTTGGTAAATATTTATAATTGTATTCATATTCATATAAAAAATATATGAATATTTTCTAAAATACCTAGCCAAAGAAGTATTTTATTAGCAACTTAAGGCTGATTTAAACTTTATGCAAGACCGCGTCGTCACCTCTACAACGTTGTTTTCCTTTTACAGTCAAGCGTCAAGGTCATATATGAACCCTGAAGTAATTCAGTGCCATATAGTCAGAGAGTGGTGAGTTTTTGAGGGTTCAGTCAAATGTTTAACCTCTGGGAATGCCATGAGCAAGAAAGTTAATTGTCGTAGATATTGACTGATCAATAATGAACAAGGAATGTCTTAAAATGTTTGATCATAAACAAAACATAGTAAAGCATATACACACGCAGACAATGGATACTTTACGTGTGCACATGCTATTGCTTTAATAGCTATAGTGCTGCCTCATGTGGTCTGCATCGATACTTCTTGCGGTCCCTGTCGTTTCGTTGCGTAGTTAGAACATTTCAGAGGTGCATGTCGGGTGACACGAAGACTATGTGGAGGGGTCGATTTGACCTAGAAGTAAAAATTGACTTTAACTGGTGCACATTGTACAGCTGAGATAGGTTCCAGTACCCCAATGACCCTGATTGGATAAGTGGTTAAAAAAGTAAAAAGATGCTTTTTTGAGGGTATGATTGGCACAGATAGCACGGCACCGCTATCGGCAGTTCGGTCGTTTATACTGAAATGTCTGACGAGGGTCTCTGAAACTCTGTGATAGTTTGGCACACTGCCGTGCTCCTAGTTTTCTCCCATGAAACTAGACCCACCATCATGTTGTTATGTCATTAAGGCATGCCGTTATAGACATTTTCTTTGTGCTTCCCCTGTCTGTTATCACAAAATTGCTTTTTCGTAACACCAGCAAGCTAAACTGGCTAGTGATGGATGAATTATTGAAAGAAGAGAAGCATTTTTAAATGACTTGCTTAAAAATAAGTGCAATATAAATATTTTGTTGTTGTGGAACACTAGTTCCTAATGTGCTCCTATATATCACCCTGCAAGATTATACACACAAGTGCTGACAAAAACTGAATGAATTAATTTACTGATTAATAATAAATGAATTCAGCCTTGTCAAGCCGAAACTAAATTCCTTCAGGGTAATCTTTTATATGTAAAAAAAAGAAAAGAAATGCTGCTCCGTCTGAATACAGCTTATCATATTTTGTAAAATCACTATGTAAGTCACAGTATGCTTAAGCAACCGAGAAAAACAAGATATAATTGTAAGAAACGTTACAATTCATTATAAATGTTAAACACGATTTATTATAAAGAAACACATTGCTAGCACAAGTGGGTGGAAAGGTGAGTTGGTGGCTAGCACTGACGTCTCTCAGCATGATGTTCTTGATTTGGGTTTGATTGCTCTATCCCAGAAGAAAAAACCTGAGCTCCTACACAAACATGGGGAGAACATGCAAACCACACACAAAGAGCTGTGACTTCTTGCTGTGAGGTTGCAGTGCTGAAATGATCCTGCTGCATGTTCATTTGATTATTCATTCATTTCTTTGTTTTTACTAGCAATTCGATCCAGGTTAGTGGCAAGTAGCCTCGGACCACCTGAATACTGGCCTGCCAGGCAAAAACAAAACCCTGCTAAGGTCAGGTGCCAACACACCGCAGAGAAACACAAGCTCACGCAATTATCACTCTCACCAGAGGCAATCCACCTTACAGCAACCTACTGGGATGTTACTGAGAAAAATGAAAGATTCACAGAAAAGACACTCAGTAACAAAGAGAACATGCCAATCTTTCAAGATGTATGAGCTGTGTTATTATGCAATCGTTGAATCTGACTTTGTTATTGTCCTTATAATATTTAGTAAATACAGAGAAAAAGTGATGTACCAGATTTGAGATATATTGGATAGATATCTGCACCCCCCACCCATTAACCCAACTGCAGTAAACGCTACATCTCTACACATGCTGACCCCTACTGGTGATGTAGAGTTGTGACTTACACAAGACCCCTATAGTGCACATGCAGTATCCAACTAAATCTTTTCACCTGTGTTCAAGTTCAAAAAATCAGCATAGAGAGACACACAGTGAACGCGATATTTCAACTAGCAAATTGCTGTCCGTGTAGGAGCAGAGATTCAAAACAAGAAGATCCAAGGGCTGTGTTCAGAAACATAAAATTGTGACTAGACAGCATTTTCCATCATCCTCTACGCTGATCAAATGCCTAGATTACAAACTAGGAACGAGTCAGCACCAGAAGCTCACGTATTCAATAAGGAAATCCCAAAATTAACAGTGCAACAACTCCTCTTCCTTGCAAAAACAATAAACATAAACATAAGTTAATCAAATGTTTAATCGATGTAAAGGTGTACAATAGGGACACCCTATTGCAATAGGGAATTTTTTTTGATTGTTTAGTGATTTGGTCTACAAATAAGGTTTTTTAAAAAAGGTTCTACAATTGGTGACCGAGACGTGATTCTTTGGTTGAGCAGACGAAATTGGAAAACGTCCAGAGCTACGGACCTACAGCGGTGGACCGAGGCCAGAGACGAGAACCAAGGACCAAGGGGTTTTTTCGTAGTCATACTGACGCGTCAAAGGTAAGAGCTGTTTAAGCATTAGTTTAGTATAAAATATTTAGATTAGACATGACTACGGAAAGACACCAACAGTCCTGTAAGTGTTATTAAATTCTATAAAATAATTCGAATTTGTTAAGCAAAAGGTGATGAATGCTTGAGCTTGATTCTCTCTCTTTCTTGAGCAAGTAAACCTGAAAGTGGCAGGTAAAGACGTCACTTACTCTCTCTTGAGTAAGTAAACCTGAAAGTGGCAGGTGAAGACGTTTCTTAATCTTTTATAAGTAAACCTGAAAGTGGCAGGTAAAGACGTCACTTACTCTCTCTTGAGTAAGTAAACCTGAAAGTGGCAGGTGAAG
>JAOUQU010409840.1:0-21933 GCA_028566735.1 Ammoglanis amapaensis
CACAAACTAATGCAAACGCTCAAAACCTCTAATTCAGCTCAAAACGACGTTAGAAGCTCTGAATAAAGCTTCTGTTGAATGCTGTTCGTTCTGCTTGTCTAACTGACTGTATCGAACTCCCTTGCACAAACTAATGCAAACGCTCCATATATACTATGGGGATGGGGAGGCAACCCTAGCCAATGCGCTTGGGGAGCATTTAGAGGTTTAAGTACCTGAAGATTTTTGGAATCAACCCGGTAACCTTCCTACCACAAGTTCCAGGAGTCGAACCCACCGAGTTATAACCAGTAAACTAAGTAAATGTTTGTATTTCTGCTCTGTGCATTTTGGTACTACAGTTTATCACATATCCTTATTTTAAATAGTTTTAAAAAGTACTTTGCTGCTCATTTCTATTTTTAGAATTTAGAACAATTACAATTACAACTTACAATTATTCCTCCGCATTTTAACCCGATCTTTGCAGGGAAACAAATATTTACACACACCAGTGCACACACACTAGAGGGCAGCAGTGAGCACACGTGTCCCGGCATGGTGGGCATCCCTAGCCACTGCACCAAGGGGAGCATTTAGGGGTTCGGTGCAGAACTGGCAACCTTCCGACTACAAGCCCACCAGCAACCTGATCTAACCACCCGGCCACCAGCAACAGTTCATTTCTTTAAATATCGTTTATAAGGTAAATAAGGTAACTTCATTTAAAATGTGTGTTTGGGGGTGTGGTTCTGATTTCAGAAAGGTTGTATTGATAACTGGGGTCTGCAAATATGCTGGACTATTTAGTTCGGAGGTGGAGGAAGAGGAGGAGGAGGAGGAGGAGGAGGAGGAGGAGGTGAGGGCGCATCTCTAACTGCAGCCTGAGCTCTTCATCACCCATCATCACCATCCGGTCTATAATCAGCACGGTGTTAATGACCATCTCAGACGTTTTACACATCATTCGTTCGTGCATTCGTCTGGACCGCATTAACATGCACTGATACCCGTTATAGACGTGGAAACGAACAGAATCGGGGTTAATAATGATACAGAACGATCAGATCTGTTATTTTATTTTATTTTATTTGACCAGCAGACCACGTCTAACGAAACAAACCGTACTGTTCGTCTATAAGAAACGTTCGGCTGATGTTTCGACCGAAAAGAGGCAGGAGTGCAGCATCCAGGTTCCAGCATCAGCATCCTCTCTCATCACCGGGAGAGAGCTACCACATTCCATGCCTCTTCTAAACCTCCAAAAGCCGAACCTGTCGGCTGACATTGACATTTGCGCACACAGAAAACAGACAGCGTTGCGTCTATACTTACAGTTTCACCATGTATGCCCAGAGATAAGAGATAATTCTTCCCCTTGATTACATCGGTCGGCATAAGCGTTCTGGTTTAAAATACCGGCCGCTGGTGTTAGTGCGCATGCGCAGCCTCCCTTAATTCGCGCTGGCGGTAGTGTAAAAATCCGCCGCATATCAACTCCTGCACCTTCTGTTCCCCTTAAACACAACAGATTCAACAGAAAAACGCAAACACCAGGGTTATCAGTGATATATCAGGTCTAATTAGACTACTACCTTAACCCACCATCGAATTAGTCCCTTTACTTGGGTTGTCTTGGGTAACAGTGGGTAGGAATGAAGAGCTCCAGGACACTTGGGATTGGAGATGGCACAGGGCATCGTCAGGCCCACACCTTGACTTGGAATACAATGGTGTTGGGGTGTCATTTTAAGTCTAATTGTTTATTTTAGTAATCTGACGTCAAGGTTTTTACACATTAGGCAACATTTCCAGTGACAGGAAACGGCCATTCGTTACACAAATCAAACCAAACACAGTCTGGATGTTATCTGCACGTTTTTGGACTATACGAGGAAACCGGAGCGGCCGGAATAAACCCATGCAGACACGGCGAGTCTGTGTGTGTGTCCACATAGACATTTGATTCCCCTCGAGAATCAAACCCGGGACTTCTTACTGTGAGGTGACGGTGATGTAAAGAGTCGCCAAATTTACCCATCCAATCATTATTTAGTTTTACCACCGCTGAACCTTATCAAGGTTAAGATGTACCTGCGTATGCGAATACACTAACACCTGAACAGGACACCAGACTGGTGCATCGCACATAGACAGACAAGCACACACAGAGACAGTTTCAGTGTCTTTTATTTACCTGACTGCATGTCTTTGGACTGTAGAAGAAAATCTGAGTACCCAGAGGGAACCCACGCAGACATGAGGAGAACGTGCAAACCTCACACAGAAAGCTCTGGATTGCCTTATCCAGGAATCGAACCCAAGACTTCTTGCTGTGAGGCGATAATGCTAACCACTAAACCACTGTGCCATCCAAATTCACTCATAACTATATACTTTTATAGTAATTACTATAATAATTAATAGTTAATAATTAAGAATGCTTTTATGGCCACGTAATACTTACAAAGAGGGCATATGGTTAACCTATTGTTCTGTGTTGATTGGCTGGTTCAAGCCCCTCCAGCTTGACGCTGCCACATTGGAATCAAGGCCTTTGCTTCTCTGTTTTTTAAATGTATAATAATAATTAGACCAATTTGTGGCTGAATCCACTTGTTTAAAGTGTTTTCTATGTAAAGTAAATGATCGTATAATCTAATACCACAGTAGATCAATAAATAATCAACATAATTACACAAATGCACTGTGATATTAATAAGAATAACTTGTCTCACGTACATAAATAAGAGAATAAATAGACAAATTAAAATTATGCAGTACAAAGGCACAAATTTATATTCTCCTATAACTTCTCTTCCACAAAAGTATAATCTGTATTCGCATCATAGTATTAAACATATAAAATATTAACCATGATTCTTTAATTAAAATAATGATGTTAAAACAGTAACAAAAAGGATCGTCCAACAATATTATGCTCGAAGTGCAATACTGACATCTGCTGGTAGTATGATACATGTACTTGAAAAAATATATAAACACCTTATATATATATTACAATTGACTTAAATCATTTATAGTATATTTTACAGTTTATCTGGTATTTATTTATTATTTATCTGGTATTTTTTGTCAAAATAAAAAGTATTTAGTCTTTTTCAAGACTAAATAAGAACTTGAAAATAATTAATGTACAACCTCTAGATGGCGCTGTGGTTCTATACACAAAAATAGACACAATGTGGTTGCAGCCACATTTACGAGCTACAAGTACTGTGTAGTGTAAGGAAATAATGATACAACTAAAAATCCAATATTTATGAACAGTAACTGGTTTAGCTGAGCTTTGTGATACAGAATGTTTCATTTAAGTAACCTGATTGATTTTTTATTAACCTTCCTGACCAAGTGTACTTATGAGAAATATGAAAACACAAGCACCATTAAATCAGTAAAACATAGAAAACCGTAAAGAGGTCTGTAAAAATGACATAGTACAAGGCTGGTGTACAGCTATTGTTGCAAACCTCTAATATTCACCCCCGGGTGTGTGTTTCACTGCACTGATTGGGTAAGATGTGGAGGATTTATTCCTCTCCAATTAAAGTGGATTAATACCCATGTAAGTAAGAAATGACCTTTAAATAGAATAACCTCTATTCGATCCTTTTTTCCTACAACACCAACCACCCGTCAGGTGTTATACAAGATATAAACGTTTTTGCTGATTTTGCTCAATAAAGCTGTTGTGTAGGCCAGTGCACACATTTCTTTAAATCAAGCTTTTTGTTATTGTTGTGTGCACAGTCATAGCTCTGCTATAACAGGAAAGGGCCTTCCCCAATCTTCATGGAAGATTGCAAAACATGTGGTTAAAACACTTTCTTTTATTTTGATTTTTCGCCATAGAAAATTTGGCATACCAGACATGCCACACTTGTATTTTACAAATGCAACTCTTCTATTTTTCTGTGAGTTTGAGACTAACATTAGGAGAAAACTGAAGAGTGCACTTTCAATCTCACCAACAGCCCCCCTTCCTTTATCCACAAGCCCATCATACCAAACATCTATTAAAATTAATTTTCAGAACTAAGTATTAGACTAAAATTAACCAGGCTGTATTCAAATTGAAATTCAAATTAAGAAGAAAGTTCTTTTAGTTAAAGAAAGCAAAGATGTTTTGCTGTAATTTATGGATATAAACATACGATTATTTTTTCAATTGTTTTAGTGTTTTTTTATGGAGTAAGTCAACATTTCTTTCTCCAACCTTTAGCACTATGGGGATCGACCACTTAGCCAGCCGCCAAAACTATGATTTGGAACTGTGGATTTCAGATTCTTCAGATTTCAGAATCAGACTTGGTGTTAACAATCAGATCACTGTTATAATTGTAGTACCTACCTGGAATGAAATTGGATCCGCCGAACAGTCATTTTTCAGATTCTCCCGGTGCTTGGTAACCCTCAGCATGCTGACAGGCCAAAAACCCGTTCTGTATTAGCCTACACATAAAGTAGGGAGTGTGGTTAATACACCCCATTACAGAAAATACATCCAACTTGAACACAATCCTGCTCCATTTAGCATATCCTTCCATCATCACAAACATCTCTGTGACCATTTGAAGTACTGAAGTGCTTTTTCCGGGCAGCACATCACTGCATCTTATTTTCCTGGAAAATCTGTAAGATTGCAAAGTAACATCCACAGCAAAGAAGACGAATAGGGATTAAAGGCACAAACTAAATCAGATCTATCCAGTGGTGATTTCATATATCTAACAGGCCTGGGTTTAATTTTACTGATTAAAAAAGGATGTGAGTCTGGGTCTGTGTGCTATTTTGACTTTCAGACATGAAAAGCATGTTATGCACTGCTTTTGGTAAAAATGAGCCTCCAGACAGCCAGGTCCACACTTTTAGAACATACATCTTAAAGTCATTACTAAGTTGACTAATAAAAATAATTATTATTATTATAATTTGTGTGATTGATCATTTGTAAATTATTGTTTAATTCAGCCATTTTGGCTGTCTTGGTCTGCAATTGTATATCATATTTTACAACAAAACAATCAACAACAAACATGCAATCTCATATACATCATACACATCAATCATATATAAAGATGTGTGTAATGATATATGAATTGAGACATTTACAATAATTTCTGTTTGGTTATTAAAATAGTAACTGTGTTTTACTAAATTATATGAAAGAGGGAATTGTATGTGCAAACTTGGCTTTGTGTATATAGAACTTTCTTATTATTAGTCGTCAGAAATCAGAACTGAGTCATAAAACATGAAGTAAATAAATAAGGATTGTTTACGAAAGGGTTAAAACTGCCGCTCGTGCATGTGACTGGATCACGTGACATCGGCCGCGTGACGCGTTGCGGTTTGACAACTGCGCGAGGTAAACATTCGACAATTTTCTTCTTTTTGAACAACAATATTGTACAATTTAACGTTAATTTTCATTCATATTTAGTATCGTGTTTGTGAAATGTTAAACAAATAATTGTCATAAATTGTCCTTGAACATAAACGTTCGTTTTGTTTGACAAACAGACGACGCTGTTGAGGAGCTAGCTTGTTAGCCAGCCGGTTTATTTTAATCCAGTCACAAAACTAGCTCAGTTATATTGTCACAAAATTATTAACTTTATATTTTAGTTAAATCTTTTTATTTAATTATTCTCGTGGTGTTATGTTTTGTCTTAAAATCCATTTTTGAAGGCAGCTAGCGGTGTGGAGCGTGACGACAAATATAACGGCCGTTAAACAAACAAATAAACAAACAAAAACAGGTCATAATATAAAGTCAATTTCAATATTTCTTACATTTGCAACCTTGTTCTTTAGTGACTATAATAACACTACAGAACACAATGTCCCGTCAATATTGCTGCATGTATATTTATTACTAACTGGAAATGAATTAAACACAATTGTTTAAATGCCCTAAATAATTGATTTAGATAAATTAGAAACACTCAGTAATCGCAATCATGTGTTTTTTATGTGGTTTTGTTTCCTGGGTCCTAATACTGTATATGCATAATACTCAATATGCATAGTGGTATTTTATAAGAACACAGTGGTGAAATATTATTCTAAACATCTCAAAGCCACTGAGACATAAGCATACATGTAAATAACAATAACAACAACAACAACAACATTTTATTTAACAAGCGCCTTACAGGACACCCAAGGTCACTTTACAGTAAGAATATACAGTAAAAAGTAAAAACTATAAGTAAAAATATTGATGAAATACATCATGAATAAAGGAAATCTAGATACAATATAGAATGTAATTAAGATAGATAGCTAGTTTAATTAAGATAGATAGGTAGATAAAAGTCAAATAAAACTCAATAATATAAAAAACAAAAAATAATGCATTACAGTAATTGTAGGAGCTTTTTAATAGTGGCACTCGATCAACCAATGTTTTGCATTCAGAAGTATATCAAGAGTTCTGTTCTGATTTTTTATTTTTATATACACTACTTACACAGATAACAGATGCTACAGATAATGTCAAATCAAATCAAAGTTTATTTCTCACATACATAGTTATACACAGTAACAACCGGCAGTGAAATGCTTTATAACCACTCCATCCGAACACTCGAAATTACGTTTAACAAGCTAACAATGGGTTATAATAAAAACAATAATTGTACACATAATTTAAACTACAATTAAGAAGTAAAAAAGTAAGAAAAGGTAAAAGAATGTAATTTACAAAAGTAGAATGAGCTATGTATAAATATATAAAGATAAAGTGACTATTAAAGTGACTTAGTGACCATGAATGTCCAGGTATTCATAAAGTGTCCAAAGTGACCATAAAGTGTCCCAGTGTTGATAATAAAGTGTCCTGGTAGTAATGAAGTGATAAAAGAAAATTCCTATAGCTAATTTCCATTTGTCGTTTCAGATAAGAGTCAGACGACGATTGTGTTGTATTGTAAAATTATTATTTAAAGAGTTACACCACGTTATAAACAACACTGTGTATCTTGTCGTTTTGAATGTGGTTTTCATCAGGTTTCTGTGGGTAAACAGTTCAAGATCAACAGTTGTTTTAAAATGGACATCCGAGGCGCAGTGGATGCTGCCGTCCCGACCAACATCATTGCCGCCAAGGCTGCTGAGGTCCGAGCTAACAAGGTTAACTGGCAGTCTTACTTGCAGTGAGTAAACATTCCATGCAAATCTTAGTAATGAAAATAAATTTCAGTTCTTTTTTTATTTTGCAATCTGAAGTATAACTTGGTACACAAGTTCAAAACTGTCTCAAATGCATCTATTGTTCAGAGGTTCTCTTCAAAGAGCATCTACTCTCCCAACACCTCTGAACAAACTTGCCCTCAGCTGTACAATGATGTTCCTCTTCTACTTGTGCCTTATGAACATTTTGTTCCTTCTAACCTGTGTTCTTGTACTTCTCATTGTAAGTCGCTTTGGGTAAAAGCGTCGGCTAAATGCAATGTAATGTAATGTAAAGGTTACTTTTGAATGCTTTCTTTATTAGATGCTGAAGACAAATTTGTCATTGCAACATAGATAGACGTTAATAGAACATAGGCAATAGAATTATCCTTGCTGTGTTTTTTAATTCATTTTTTTCAGCCTGAAGAGGCCTTATTTAGTTTAAAACTATTTCTTAGTGACAGTAGCTCTTTCTTCGCATTGGTAACGATATCTAGTGAATATAAAAAAAATTATTTTGAAGACAATAGAGGAACATGCAGTGGATCTCTCTGCTGTGTATATACACAAGTCATAGTTTAGAGAAAGTGTAATTAAAATACAAGTTTGTGCTTTGGTTAGAATTGCCAAATCTTACAGAATAGCAGTCACGCTACTTTCTTAAAATTAGTTTTTAAAAAGGAACTACACAGCTTCCTGTAATTGCAGAGATGTGTCAGTTTCTTGTGACTAGTCTGAGTGATAAAAATGTAAATCATGCCTATAAACCAGACTGAGGACATTTATGGACATGTGTTCATCAGTTTTTTAATCTCCATTTAAACTGAAGTTTTAACTAATTAGAAACTGTCAATATGTAATTAAAGAAATGTTAATCTATCAGAACAGCAGTGTTTTCAAATTAAATAAAGCATGACTTTGCATTGATGGTACATAACCTATTATGCATTTATGACTTTAAATCAGTTTTAAATGATCTGTTTATCAACAAACGCATCTAACAGTGGTTAAAAGTTTATTCTAAATTCTAAAATAAATTCAAATAAAGGATTTGGTTCACATTTGACCCTGTTTGAAATCTAAGGAAGTTTTATATCTGATTGAAACCGAAAATCTTAAAACTAACAAATACTTCTATTTATTCATGGATACTCATGAAATAATCCCAATTTCAGATGACATTTTGCCTGTAAGCTTTAGCATGTCAATGGTTGTAGTTGTAAGAGTGGAATTTTTTGCTGTTCGGTGCTGTTTTGCAGTATGTCGTCGTTCAGAATGTGTCAATCTATACCGCTGACGAGTAACACCAGCGCACTCTTAATTAAGTCACTGGTTTTCTTCATACATTGTTGTATTTATTCTGTATGGTCAAATATACATCTGTCATACCTTTACATATTCAAAGTGACTTACAGTAACAACTAAGTGCTCAAGCGCCCAACCGCAGCAACATAGCATTGGTGCAGTTTGAACCACCGTTTCTGGATAACTTGTCCTATATCCTAAGCACTAGGCTACGACTGGCCTAAATCATGTGAACATAGGATTCAGTGGTTTTAAAAAGAAGGTAATTGCTTTTGTTGATCTTTTTAATCCAGGGGTCAGATGATCTCAGGAGAAGATTGTGAATTCATCAAGAAGTTTGAAGTTGCTCATTCTGAGCAGAAGCAGGCAATTCTGACAAATGAAGGACACCAGGTAACCATAACTGGCAGTCAGTTAAGTGATTGCCTTGGTGTTTAGGAGCAGGAGTTTTCTTTGGTGAATGAAGTGGTAAAAGTTTGTCTGTGTGTTTGTCGGCAGTGTGCTAAGACCTTTCTTAATCTAATGGCTCACATTTCGAAGGAGCAGACAGTGCAGTACATCTTGACTCTGATTGATGACACTCTGCAGGTAGGATGCACTTCTGTTTCTAAGTAAAAAGTCATACATACGATCATTTAAATGCAAATCCTAGAAACATTTACATATAATTAATTAAAAGTCGTAATCAGCTTAAATGAAATAAGTACGTCGCAGAAGTGCCAAAGCCTCTTGTGAGGAAAAATCTCTCCCAAAGTGTTGTTATGACTGTATGCTTTATGCCATCTTTCTGAAAGGTCACCACATTCTGAGCGTGTTGCACTGGCTAAGTGGGTAGCACAAAGGACCTGGGTTCAATCAGCCCCAGGTGGGGTTGTCCAGTTTCCTTTTGTCAGCAATGTGTAACCAAAGTGTAAAACATGACGTTAAAAGAGGACGGAGGAGGTTTTCTTTAAGGACGTTTCTGTAGATAGCTGCATACATCCATACATGCTCTCTTCTGAGTTTTGGCCATCTTCCAGTCTTCACCACTGTAACACACACCCTTGATGTGATGGTGTCTTTACTATCTTTCACCATCGGAATGCCATGTCAGATGACATGAAGTGATAACAGTTGTCTGTCCAACAGCTTTGTTCATCTCGTCGCAAGGTTTTTCAAGCCACTGAGGCTTAGACTTGCATTCAACATGAATGTTCATGTTGAAATCAGATATGTACATCAATATCAATTCCAGCCATAACCTAGTTTATGTCCGAGAGTCAGGATACTTCACAACCATGTTTCACAATAAGGATTTTGGGTCTTTTATCCATCTCAACAATTTTTTGCCAGGCAAACTTGATGAATATTGTTTATTTTGAACAGTGTGTGAAAGAACGACTAGTTATTAATCTATCAAGTCGAAGAATTAAGAAGAATTAAAACACCTCTTGTAATTTTTGAATGAACCGTTGCTAAAACATCAGCTCAATAAAGGAAATCAAATGCTTTATACTTTCAAATGGAGGTCTGTTTTTGTTTTGTCATGTCTGTGCCCCTGTGCTCAAACAAGGTCTATAAAGACATGAAGAAAAATCAGTCCTTGTTAGTCCTTGTTCTCATAAGACGTCTTCTAAGAAGAATGGCTGTTGCTTTAGCTATAAAGGTCACATATCTAGTCTTAGTTTTACTTCCAATTGTGTTTGAAATGGGAGGAAGGTCAACTTATTCCTCATTTGATCTTATAATCATACTGTATCTGTAAGCACTTCATTAGTTCATTACAGAAAGCTCAATGGTATAATAACGGTCCGTCATCCTTACAATTAATTGTTTAAAAAGCATTCATACCTTGGCGACATCTGTCATAACAGCACAACACAATTTATGTTGCCTAGTAACACTTTATACACACAAATGTCACAAAATGAGACATAAAACTCCGAAAACATCAAAAGCAACCATTGCCAGTGATTGGTCAGACTAAAATAAAGATTCTAAATATGCCTTGAAATTTTTGTTTTCCTATTACTGAAGAAAGTTCTTTAACCCTAATTGATTCAGTGAGAAGCTACTAATTTGCTTAACAACCATGAAAAATCTGTTTTATTGGAGTCAGATTATATAATCGGCATGCATCAAGGAGAGAAAATATCTAGATTGCTAAGATTACTTCAATCATTTTAATGCACTGTTGAAAAGTGAAAGGACTTTGTGCAAACCTGATCTTCGAGGATGGAATGTGGTCGGATAAAACATCTTAAATGATTTGTTGTGCATCGGACTGTGTAGCCTTGAGAAAACCACTTGTCAGTGAGGCCAACCGGTGAATACCCATCCGTTACTTCAGCCGTTCAACAGCTGTAATTAACTGGATTAAATACATCATGTATTTATGCATCTGTTAATGAAACATCAGCACTGTGAGTTCTCTTACTGAACACGGGAAAATTACTTTTTCATTTTTGATGCAGGAAAATCATCAGAGAGTCAACATTTTTTTTGATTACGCCAAGAAGACCAAAAACACAGCGTGGTCCTACTTCCTGCCCATGCTGAATCGCCAGGACCTTTTCACAGTTCATATGGTGAGTTGTTATTTTTTTTTAAAAGTCATAAAACACTGCAATTAGAAGCCCCAGGATTTGTCTTCTTAACATCCCATTATGAGCAAACTGTGTTGTAATTACACATTGAAATTGTTTTCTATTATTGATTCAGTACTAACTGAAATGCTGTCATTATGCTCATCCAGACACGATCTTTTAAAAGAAACACATGCACTCACTGCATTTAGTGCTGGGCAATTGTGTTTGCATAACACTTTTTACAATATACATTGTCACAAAGCAGCGTTACAGAGTAAAGGACCAACAGAACAAAAACAAAAATGTCTAAATCTCTGATGGCATATGTCTCACAGTCTAAAACTATCTAACTAAACAATTTGCTGTTCTTCAGACAGAAGCTATGTAGCCTTATTGATGCTATTGATTGTGCTTTAAAGGTCAAGCGTGATTAAGATCAGGTACATGTAGTATAGGTTTGTCTTTCGGATCTGAATCTTTCTTTTTACCTTCATTCAGTTAAGATAAAGTTATTCACCTTTATTCACTCACTGTCTACAGTTCTGTTCAATAGAAGTCATTATCCTCTCCCTGCTTGAGAATGGAATGGCTATAAATAGCTTGTTACTATCGTACCGTTGGAGGACGATGGTCTGTAACCAGATCTAATTGAATTAAGGAAGCTGATTGCAGCCTGCGTAGTGCAATCGAGTGCTGAAACTGAACGGATATATATTTAGGATTTTATCATTTGCGATTTCTATCCTTTAGCATTAACATGATTTTACATTATTTTTAAAAAGATTTTTTTTTATACAATCATTTGTTCATCTGTATACAATTGTAAATATTTTTTTGAATAAAGGCTTTTAATACACAGATGTGGACTGGGCCGGGATGCAGAGTCCGTATTGGTTTTGGAATAAGATGTACAAAACGCTTTGTGTACAGACATTTGCTTTATAATGTGTATTATTTTATTCTATTTTCATCAGCCACTTTATACACTTTATCTATTTTTCTGTAATAATTACAACCCTGATTTTTGGATAAGCTTCACTTTTAATTGCGTCAAAATGATACTGGTGGGTAATGCAGCAGAGGGATAAAGCTGGAATAATGCCGGGAATCATTTAAAAGCTTTGTGCTGATCACTGCAGCTGTCATCACCTTTCCTCTTAATGAAGCCAACTACATTTGCCCAACTGTGTGAAATGTCAAGTGTACGGCAGACGGAAACGTCCAGTCTATTCAAAAGTCCTGCAGGTTTAGAATAATCATTAAACATGATCTCAAACTGGTACGGTTGATACGCGGTTGTAATTGGAGATGATTCTGTCTGTCTATCTATCAACCTATCTATCGATACAACTATCTATCCATCCTAATTAACATTCTAACATTCTATCCTATCCTATATACCTACTGACAGACAGAATCCGTCTATCCATCCAACTATACATCCATCCTAATTAACATTCTAACATTTCATCTTATCCTATCCGTCCTATCTACATACGGACCACCTGAATCCGTTCGTCCGTCCATGCCTCCATACTTTTTTCTTAATGCATCATAAACCAATCAGAACTCAGACATCATGCATTATACAGACATATCAGCAGGTTTTCATAGCGTTATTCAGAATAGAAGATGAAACAAGCCCTCTTTCTCCATCCTCGTCATTAAAAAGACTTCTGGGAAGATAATTATCAATTTAATAACCTAAATTATAGAATAAAGAGTATAAGAATATTATTTTCTCTCTCTGTCTGTCTCCTTTCTATTTTTCTAGGATGGTTACTCGTGGGTCTGTTTAAGAGAAAGATAAAAGGCTGGCAGATCTTATGAAACATGTCGACCCGTCCCCTAAGACTGAATTACATTTTCTTCAGTCTAAGGAAATAGGCTATATCGTTCAATCACAAGGAGCGACAGGGTCACTTGCAGTCCAGGCGGATCTTTTGTTTCACTAACAAAAAAGCCGCCTTTCCCCATTCCACCAGAGTTAGGAGTGCGATGTCCACCCTAACAAAAATGAACATGAACCCCAGTGCATTTTCTTTTTGTGCTGAGCCAAATTGCTTGTGTTTCTAAATATTGATGGATGGCATCTAATATGCATTGTAAATGTGTTTTTTCCCACCAAAATTGACAAAATCTGTCCCAATTCTTCATTTTAATTTTTCATTCAAGTTTATTGGTTCATCAACCAATCTGTTTATGAGATTTGCAAATACAGTAATTAGTTTAAACAGATTTAGATTCTGCAATGTTTATGAATTTAGTTATTTTCGTTAGACCAACTTCTGTGTAGACTTAAGCTTTCAAATGTTGCATATGAATCCTACCGGTTGCAATGTAATTGTACTTATTTCTAAACTAACCTATTAACTTATTTCTCGCACAGTTACATATTTGATGGCTTAACTGTTTATGGTGTACAACAGTGAAATTGAAAATTTTTATTGCAATACACAAAACAGGCTTTTAAAATGCCTTTGATTGCTATCTTTATAAACACCATCTTATTCGTTTATTCAAGGAGACGTTTTTGTTATTAACCCGATTCTGTCGTTGACCACCAAACCATATGTAAGGTTTTTGTTCCAAAGAATAGTGTAACCTTTATGGTCTGCTAGAATTCTGATTTTGGGGAAATTGTTGTTTGGACATGTTTACTTGACAGCAGAATGCATTTACATCCAAAGTGACTTCCATTATCAGACAAGGGCCTCTACGTACGTTAATCACTAGGCTACAGCTTAAATGAAACCTTGGAGTTTTAAGCTTCTCATCTTTTAGTAACACTAATTATTTTGAATGTTCAAGTGTACTTTATTTTTGTATACATACAGGATAGAAAGGTTTGTCTCTCGTCACTGTTGTCACTTCTTTATGCTCTATTCATTTTCTGCATCAACTGCTAAACGCAAGCTTAACCTTTCTCTTAGGCCGCCAGAATCATTGCTAAGTTAGCAGCATGGGGGCGGGACTTGATGGAGGGCAGTGATCTGAACTACTACTTTAACTGGATCAAAACTCAACTCAGTTCGCAGGTAAAAACATGACCACTTTTACACAATATGTAGTTTTATACAAACTCTTGATTGCACAAGCACGTGCAATACTTTAGGTGTGTTTAAAATCTTGGCCGCTGCCTTGCTGTTTTACTGCTTTTAGTCAAAGGCAGCTGCTTTTGTTGAAGGGATTCTATTCTAGTACTCCATTGGAAATACATTTATGAATTCTATTTTACAGTAGTGCAAAGTTTTGTCAACATCAACAAAAACACAAATAAAAAGAAATGGGATATAGAACCTAAAACCTGTCTGAAAACAATTGGGATATAAAGTGAAATCGACCAATGAGAGATGTACTTTTGTGCTGGCTGTGCCATTGTTTCATATGAAGTGAGGCTCAACGTCTGACCTTTTTACTGCTCAGTGCCTGACCTTTACAAAACGCTGCCAATATGGCAAATTCTTTATGACTTTAAAAGTGACTGCTGTGTTCCTTTTCGATGTTAGTGCTTGTAGTATATGGCTTGGTATCCCGTGAGCTATGAAATGGTGAGATGAGCGTTGCATTTTGGATCATTACTAATTCTGGAAGGACTTGATTTGGCATTGTATGTTGCGTAACTTTAGTATATTATTCAGAATGCAAATCTGCTCTTTAAGGGATGCTTTTCTTATTTTTTTGTGCATTTGTCTGGCTCAATTCATACTAGACGTCATCTGTTGGATGACAGGCAGGGCTGCATGGAACCAGTCAAGGTTGCTTATTTCTTTTTACGTCAACCAATCGTCAGCCAATAGTACCCACTGTGTCGTGGCACATTGAAAAAGTATATTGTACATTGTGATCACTAATGGTCTACTGTTTTGTGCTAATGTGGAGCTGAAGGTTCTCTTCTGTCAGACCAGAATGTCCTGAAGGGGTGTGATTTGTTGACCAGAATAGCAAGTGGATGGATATTGTATATTTGGATATTTCTGTATATGTATAGGTGTGTGTCTGTCTACCAGCTGAACATCATTACCTATGATCTCTCCAGCTTGTGCATCTCTGATGCCCCTTGATCTGTTCTGGAAGTTGGTAGTTGTTCTGGAAGTGCAGGGTTAAAATTGAAAGTGGTAGAACAACACCTGCTTTCTCTCTCTCTCTCTCTCTCTCCCCAGTGCTGCTGACCAATAACCTCTGACCACATGCTGGCCGTCTCACGCAGGCCGTCATAGTCATTGTTGACCTGATCGACACTTATTGAACACAGTTATTCTGACTGTGAAGTCGTCATGGCCAGATTTAACATTTTCTTTGCACAGAAAAATAACTCGATGTACTGTAAAGCTCCAAACGAGTTTTTGTTTTTCCGTTTGACATCATAAGGAAATTAATTGTATCGGCCGAGCTCATGCACTCAAAAGTAAAACCCGATCAAACCAAGCTTATGCCATTCATCTGTGTGCACTTAACAGAGCAGTTTATTTTGATCCCGACCCGCATCAGATCATGTATATGGGATGTCAGACTTTGATTCTGACCAGTTGTTTTGTTGTAAGAGGCATGTAGGAACATGAAAGCACTCTTGTTGTTTTAAGGCCTGAGCCATATTACAATTATAAATTATTGTTCAATTGAAAAAATGGGCTTTCGGATCCACTCTTGCTGATAATTATTTAGAATTGTTCTGAGTCACTTCTGTTTCTGAGGTAAACCTGCATACTTTTGCAGGAAAAACATCATCTAAGCTTGTATTGCTTACATCATCTAAGCTTGGGACAGTGTAGCCTAGTGGGTAGAGCTAGTTGGGCTAGGAACCCAAAGGTTGAGGGTTCAAATCCAGGCTCTGCTACCCAGCCACTGTTGGGTCCTTGAGCGAGACCCTTAACCCCGTCTGCTCCAGGGGTGCCGTATGTTGGCTGACCCTGTACTCTGACCCCCAACTTCCAGACAAGTTGGGATATGCGAAGAGAAACATTTCGTTGTACTGTACATCTGTATATGTGTAATGACAACATTTGAATAATTTATTTTATTTTTTATTTTATTGCTTGTAGAATTCATTGTACAACAAAATCTCGGGTTCATTTGGTTGTTGAACTTATATTCACTTAAGGCGTGAGGCAGCTATGGTAGACACATTCGGTGAGGTTTGAACCAGCATCCTTTGGCTTACTAGTCCTCAGTCCTCATACTCAGTATTGACCAACTGAAATCTACGACCTTTCTCACTTGGTGCTGAAACTGGAGGGTAAATACAAACGTGGCAGAACTCTCAGTATTAAGGTTGGTTAGATACCAGGTCAGTGGCTGCATATCGGTTGAGCTACCAGGGGTTTATTGGGGGACAAGTGAAAAGAGTTGCAGTCGTCCAGCCGCAAAGATGAATGAGGATTTTATGAACTCTTATTAACATCTGCATCGTCGTATATTGCGCTTATGATTGGATGTAATCAGGCTAATCCTACTACTCTTCTTGTTATAATCTAAGTCTGAAAACGTGTGGGATCAAGACGTTTTTAAGTCTATTAGTCTGCTGGCTCTTCTGGATGGTTATGATGTTGTTATACGTGAACTTTAGTCTTTGTCGGGGACACCGATCAGTTCATCGGTGGCGTGGTACCAGGCTTTAATAAACGGATGGGTTGAGTCCGGAAGAATATCCAGGTTTAGTAAATAAAATAAAGTTCGCTTTTTGTGTTTGCCCTGCCCGGTAAATCTAAACGTGGGTATAAACGGGTATTCTAGCACACATGCTTTTCTTTCTTTTTATCTTTTGTTAGAAACTACACGGTACAGGTGCAGAGACAGGAACAGGAACCATCTCTCCTAGTGAAGTGAGTATGTCTCAGAGAGCTGAATGGCCAAACCATAGTCAGCTTTCATGAGGGCAACCCAGTTTAAAGCAGCGTTACTTGACCTCTGCTGCATCTCCTTTATTCAGCCAAACTCTCTTCCCACTATTGTACTCCAGCTATGCTTCTCGACTACTTTAGCTTCTTACACTGTGCCCGTCTCTGCCCTAGCAGTGATTTTTAATGTCTTTTTTTACACCTCATTTCTGGGCGGAGGGGATGGGGCGATGAAAGCAGACGCCCGCTCTAATTCAAGTTCCTCTCAAGAAGTCTCAACCCACTAATTTGTCATTCTTCACGAGCTTTGCTTTTTCTTAAGCACACAGCTTTATGCGTAGCTCATTCATGCCGCCCCGCGACATTGCCACTCTAGCAGTGATTAATTGAATCTTTTCTCTTCTCTCAGCGACTCTGCTAACCTCCTTCACCCTGTCTAGGTTGCCGACTCCATCGCTTCGTCTTTTCTGTCTGAATCTGCACGTGTCTAGAGAATCTCATCGATCTAAGACCGGTTCACCGGCTTATGTGAATGCTAATCAATCGAATCGCTTCGGCGGCCATGGATGGACTTGTCTCATACATTTCCTTGCTTCTGTAGGAGATAGAAATCGTTCTATTGCTCATCTCTTGATTACTGTTGTGTCTCATTTTGCTTATGTTTGTGTGCATGCAAATTTGTGTGTGTGTTTGTTTTCACAGAGCTCGCAGTATGTTCAGTGTGTTGCCGGTTGCCTGCAACTGATGCTGAGAGTGAATGAGTACAGGTTCGCCTGGGTCGAGGCTGATGGAGTGAACTGGTAAGTTTGTTTTTGTTGTTGAAGTTAATTAAACTACAAGTTTAAAACCCTTTAGTGATATAAACTGGACCGTTGTTTGCTTTTTGTCTTATATCTCTAAACTTATTGATCCATTATACATTATATATCTGCATTTAGCAGACGCCCTTATCCAAAGTGATTGATAATTATAAGTGTACACAATTTTTGACCTCAGGGGTCCAACAGTGGCTATTTGCTGGTAGTGGGGCTTGAATCGTTGAGGCACTACTGCAGTACTACTGCCGCCACCACTATTCAGTTTTCCCTGTCATCACTGAATTCAGTGGGAGGGGGTCTCTAGATGTTTTTAAAGTATGAGTGTGTCATTTATCTGTTTCCTGTCTTCCCCCCCCTCCCCCCGCCTGTTTTTTTCAGCATCACTGCAGTGCTGAGTAACAAGTGTGGCTTCCAGCTACAGTATCAGATGATTTTCTGTGTATGGCTTTTAGCTTTTAGCCCTCAGCTTTGCGAGCAACTGCGTCGCTACAACGTGGTTCCTGCCCTTTCCGATATCCTTCAGGAGTCTGTCAAGGAGAAGGTCACTCGCATCATTCTCGCCGCCTTCAGAGTGAGTACAACATGGCCAGAGGGTACAACGGTACCAACAACTTTGCAAAAACAACCCAACAGTTCAACAGTTTGTTAGCAAAGTAGCATAAATAATTCTCACATCTTCTTATAACAAAAGTTTGTGAACAACAGCCTGCAATTTAAATGATAATCATGATACTAATATGCAGAGGACTAATGTACAAGAACTTAGAACATGCAGCACATTCGGACAAAACTTTACTTTTTAAAACTACGATAGCAATAAGGTCTTTTAAAAGCACTCAAAGGCAGCTTTGTAATATCATGTCCCATCCGCCAATCAAAAAGCAATCCGACAATTTGACACATTTTGTTCACATCTGTTTTAGTGAATTCAGGGTTTAACGTCTCGTATGCAGAGCTTGTCTGTAACACCAGATTGTAAAGGGAGCGTCTTAAACTTACATAAAGGTGTAAATAATTCATCCAGATCACGTTTCATTAGAGCATCCGTAAACATCGCTGACATTCTGATCCGCTTAATTAGGAGAACTTAATGTCACCGAGTGAAGCAATGATGTATAACACATACCAAAGTTTCCTCGTTTTATTATTGCTTACATATCGATGAAAAAGTTTACGTCCAAAATGAAATGAATGAAGTTGACGTCTGCAAGGCATTAGTAGGGTGCTAAGTTTCAGGATAAGATGCTTGTTTGATGCGTTTCCTTTTTACGGAACGAAAGAAGGTATGTACAACGTGAATACATCAGCGTTCGATGCGTATTTCAAGTGCCGCACGCGACTCTTTTTGAACTAACAAGTTATCACATTTGCTTCCACCGCCGGGATGCTCAGAATGTTTTAAAGGAAATTTGGTGTGTCAAATGTCCAATGGTTAGTACATGTTTAATGTTTAAAAGTCCCGTCATCATATTTAACTTTCGTGGTATACAATAAAACAATCATACCGGCCATTATAACCAAACTGTAAACAGCTTATTATTGATTTATTAATGTTGGATCAATAAGCTGAACTTAATTCTGTTCATCACTCGGTTGGTCACAAATGTATTATTTAAACTTGATACGATTTATGCAGTTTATGGAAGTAAATACGTCAGTACACTTAAGCTTTTTATATTCCTCAGTATGAGGATTAATAACCTCTTGAGGTAAGGCCAGTCTTGAAGTCAGCGCTTTGATGCTGCAACTGCTCTGCTGACTTTCTTCGTGTATGATCTCTCAGTGTGTCGAAGCGCTCTGTAGGAATCCGCCTCCGGCTTCTGGAACGAAGCAGCAGGTGACTTCACAAGTGTCGAAGTAGGTGTGTGCGCTACCCCACGAGATGGGTGTTTTGCAGTGCCGTGACCGATGCAAGTGCAAATGCGTACGGTCATTGGAAAACGCTTTTGTATTTTTAATCTGTCAGGGACAAAAGAACAACTGTGTGCACTACACTTACTTTGAAAGAAACAAACATTCAGTACAGATTTTAAAGCTTAATTCATTGTTTGCTTACAAATAAAAACAAACATAAGAAATTTCACAGCAAATGTAAGCAAACTTTTCCAAATGATGATCTTAAAAAGAGTAAATAGGATTCAGGGGGTACACATTTTAATGCACATGATTAGTTACTTACCAAGTTTGGTTTATGTCTATATAATCATTTACATTTAGATAAAATGGTTTGTTGCATTAATATCATTTTAGAAGTGCAGGGACGAATTATTATAATGAGTTTGTACATAATAAGTTTGATATTATGTCTAGGATATTATTTTAGAAGATTCTCGTTCATGTTCTGAATTTGGGGCTTTTTCCCTGTCCGATGGTTTTTGTTGTTGTTGTTGTTGTTTTTGTTTTTTACTGTCACTGTTCCACCTTGGTTTATGGGGACCAGCATTAGCACTCTAACTCCTCATTCAGACATGTACTCAAAAGATGTTATGTTCCCCGAGCCCTCATCATGAAATTGCAGAATAGTCCATTATTTGCTTTATTTAGGACACAGAATACTGATGGTGCTCTTTTGAAACATTACCTGTCTGCCAGCTCAACTGGTTCACGGTTAATGGCAGTGAAAATTGGTGGTGAACAGTTTCATCGAGCACAGTTTCATATTACCATATACTCCCACAACCTGTAGAGATTTATTTATTATAAGAAACTATTTTCCCTCTTTCTAAATGTTTCCCTTTGTTATATTTGGCAACCTTTTTGCAATTGTTTAAGATCATTAAATTCCACGCACACTAAACACTCAATTATTTTTGACTGATAATTAAATTATATATATATATATATATATATATATATTGATCGTATATGTGTAAATAAAGGCTTTATTAAAGGTTTTATTCTATGAATAAAATTCATATTTATTCTTCTCAAAACCCAATGAAGAGAAAAATACAAATGGAGGCAAAATGTTCTTGATTGCTGCTAACGGTCGCACAATGGCTGGTTAGGTTAAGGGGGGGAAATACTTTACACATGGATGATAATGGTTTAAAATTAAAAGCTGCATTTTTACTGCAATTATTATTATTATTTTTAAAAAGAACATGTAAATGTGACATTAGCAAATATGAAAGAAACAGCGCAGGGTTACATATTTTTCCAAACCTCTGTAGCCATCAGAGGCAGAAATCCTGTTTACTTTTGTTCGCGCTAATTTGCTTTCGTCTGGCGCCCACTACACCTGATGTTTAATTTAGTCCCGAAAGCTAGAAGCCATCCCTTATGTTAGCGTGTGATAACAAATTCATCGTCTATGTCACTGATGACTAAATTGAAGTGCCACGTCTTCATTTATTTCCTCCACTGCAGAGCTTATTAACGTTTTACTCAGGGCCTCTTGTTATGTCCTTGGCTCGTTAATAAATAGCTTTTAGTTTAAAGCCCGAAGCCCTGGATTTATATTTCTGTCCATTTCCGGTACCGGTGTTTAGTTTCATTTTATAGGATAGCATTTAAGTAATCAATCGAGCTGTGCTAGTGGGAGTGCTCAGCGGGGTCTTGCATCTATTTCAGCGGCGTATTTGAAAGCATGTGCGAAAATCACGTCGCGCTCGACGTGCCGTTGATTGCAATCGTAGCTCATAGTTGCAACAGAAAGAATCACGTCATGCATCACACACTGGAGTGGTACAGCTTCTTTATTTCCATTTCAACCTCGCTATATAAAGTTAATAGCACCGCCGTATGAAGTTAATAGCACAGCGATATAAAGTTAATAGCACTGACATATGAAGTTAATCGCGCCCACATAGTAGTTTCGGATCAATAAAAAAAAAAGCCTTTTCTTTTGGGTGACATCGCTGACTTCGACAGTGTCGAATGAAGCTGACAGCTACCATTACTTTTACTGTAATTGCTCACCACTGACGTACATGATTAAAACTTTAATGGGTATTTTTTTTGTTATATATCGTTAATTCTCCAAGTGATTCTTTTTTCATGTAGGGTTAGTCACATGACCTGATGCTGGTCTTCAGTCAATGTGTTGCACTTTTTGACATCTACAGCAAGCATATATATATATATATATATATTTTACCCTTCAGTCGACTTCGACCCTGGGTTACTCTGTGGACCATTACCGATCCTTAGAGTATCTCGGCAATTACATTTTACGGGGTAGGTTGCCAGGTCTTTCTCCAACCCTGTATCTCTACAGGGATCTTG